>CAUYPK010042737.1:0-55316 GCA_963574355.1 Loris lydekkerianus | reverse complement strand
TATGCAGCCTTAAAGAAAGATGGAGACTTTACCTCTTTCATGTTTACATGAATGGAGCTGGAACATATTCTCCTTAGCAAAGTATCCCAGGAATGGAAGAAAAAGTATCCAATGTACTCAGCCCTACTATGAAGCTAAACTATCACTTTCACATGAAGGCTCTAACCCAACTATACCACAAGACTATGGGGAAAGGGCCAAGGAAGGGGAAGGGAGGGGCGAGGTTTGGGTGGAGGGAGGGTAATGGGTCGGGCCACATCTATGGTGCATATTTTTATCTATAATTAAAAAAAAAAAAAAAAGAAAGAAAAAAAAATAAATCCATAAGAAGAGTTTAGAAAAGAGTAAAAACGTGAGTTTTTTACTTTCTGTGATAGAGAAATATAAATTGGGGACATTACCGAAAGCATTCTTGCTCTGCCTATAACACAACTGTTGTCAATCACCAACTGCTGTACAGTCCAAGCAGGACTGAACCAGAGGGAAGAAGAAAAAAGTCTTATAAAAGGACAGAACTCGGAGGGGACGAAGGGACGAAAAGGTCAGCGTGTATGGGAGTGTGCTTCGTGCAATTTAGGACTAAACATCAGTCATCTCCAGAAGCTGACTTTTGCCACTTTCTTCCTAACCCTGCAAACATCGTTTATCCGTCTCCTTTGTCACCTCACTATATTCTCTTGTCCATTTTTCAGGGATCAAGACATTAAATATTTTACAAAGCATTGCCATGGTTCAACCTTAAAAGAACTTACTGTTTTTTTAATACTGCGTTTTCAAAAATCTGTACCATTTATAAAATATTAATAGATAAGAAACAGGGCAGGGCCTGTGGCTCAAGGAGTAGGGTGTCGGCCCCATATACTGGAGGTGGTGGGTTCAAACCCAGCCCCGGCCAAAAACTGCTACAACAATAAATAAATAAATAAATAAGAAACAAAGTCAATAATAGAGACCTTTTAATCCTAATACTGACGGGGGTACCATCTCTGTAGTAAAAAGAATATAGATAAAGGAAAGAAAAAGAAGAAAAAAAACAAGAAAAGAAAAAATAGTGACTAATTCTCACATAAATTGGATTTAATTTTGACCAAAGTACATTACTTGAACATTAATTTTTAATTCAACTTGCTAATATATTGTTTAGGGTATTGCATCCTCATTTATAAGCAAAATACGTTTGTAATTTCCCCTTTATGATAATACATTCTCCAATTTTAATATCAGGTGTACCCAGATCAAGTAGAATGATTTTGAAGTATTTCTTCTTTTTCTATTGTCTATAAGACTTGGAAATTATCTTTTCAAAATTATCTTTTACTTTTATTTATAAATATTAGTTGTCTATTTTTTGAGACTTAAAAAAAAATAAGAAGTTAACTGATGACTCCATACCGAATCTCAGAGTCAAAGCATTCTATAATAGACATACTCTTATTTGACAATGTGAATGTTACTTTCTTTGCATTATTATTATTATTATTGCTTAATATTTCGAGGTAGCAACTGTCTGATTCCTTTTCTGAATGTATTTATGTTTGTTTGTTTTTTATGAGGTTTTTGTTTCTAGTCCTTATCTTAAACATTATTGTTATTAAATTTTAAGCTTTTTAATTTTGTGAAGGCAAAATAATGGAAATCTAATAAACATATGAATATGTAAAAACAAAAAAAAGAACATGGATAGAAAACTACTGAAGAATGAGAAAATGCAAAAAAGAGAATCCAACTTGGCCACGAATTGGGGGTTTCTGACATTTCCATCTTCATCCAGGAGGATTCTGTCAAGTAGCAAGTGAAGCTCTTCATCAGTAATCTCCACACTATGCCTGAAACAAATGGCAGTTAGCATCAGTCCCCCCCACGGTCACATTTGGGTCGCCCTTACCCATAATACCCTAAGCATATGGCTGCCATTAACGCTTTGTTACTGCTGCAGTCCTCAAGATCAAGAGCACTGTGTGAATATCAGAGGTTAATCAGGGTTTTGAGATCTTCAGCTTTCTCTAAGAGATTCGACCACGGAATACTTGCATTGCTGGAGCGCAGAAATAGAAATACCAGCATGCTGAATTGTGTGTGATTGTCTTCTATAAAAAGTTATTCATCACACTAAAACACTGATATTGCTTAAACAAGTTGACTCTGAAAAAGCCTTTCAATTGGACTGCTTAGCATGAAAGAGAAAAAAGGTAGAGGGGGAAAAAAGTGCCTTTCGAAAAACTGCTTCCTAGTACTCTTGCAAAGCATTTCATAATGGATTCAGAGTCATTTTGCATATAAATATTTTAAAAGTAGCAGTGTTTATTCATCAGCAGCAAAGTGTTTTCATCTCTCAAGAACAATCAAAACATAATCCATGAATCGCTGGCATAAATAAGACTGACTTTCAGCAATAATAATGAACAAGGCATTCATTCATCATTTCGCAAAGCTGATAAAACCCAGCTGACTTTTGGAAAAGAGGGGAATATATTATCTTTTGGCAATGCAGTGAAAGGATAACATCAGAAAGTTTTCTTTACCATTTTCATTATTGCTTTCTTGATAACTATCAAACAAAACATACACAAGATCAACAAGAATGCCGCAAACAAAAATGGCTTTTTTTCATAGGCTTCAAGGATTGTTATCACATATTCGCATTAATAGCCTTTTTCTGAAGGGGCCTTCTTTGTGGGGGGCAATTCAGTGTAATATGTACCGCAGGGGCTACAGGTAAACTGGACTAACATTTGAATCCCAGCTCTGTCATTTAGTAGTTGTACGTGGCCTTGGGCAATTTACTTAATTGCCTGAGCCTCAGTTTTCATTTTAAATTTGAATATCCTCTCAGGAAATTTCCTTTTTTTCACTTGTATAAAATTAGGAAAAAAGGGGCAGTACCTGTGGCTCAGTGGGTAGGGCACCAACCCCATATACCGAGGGTGGCTGGTTCAAACCTGGCCCCAGCCAAATTGCACCAAAAAAATAGCTGGGCCTTGTGGCGGGCACATGTAGTCCCAGCTACTTGGGAGGCTGAGGCAAGAGAATCACCTAAGCCCAGGAGTTGGAGGTTGCTGTGAGCTGTGATACCACTGCACTCTTCCAAGGGTGATAGAGTGAGACTCTGTCTCTAAAAAAAAAAAAAAAAAAATTAAGAAAAAGGGGTAGAATCAATTATTTAATGTGACAGTTAAACAGCTTTTTATCTTATTCCCCTTTATTCTCTTTTCTTTGTAATTTCTTAGCAATCGAGATACCAGTATTAATGGATAAATTTTTGGCATTTGGCCTGAGAAATGAAAATTAATTCTCAGGTTTTATTTGGATTTAAACTCTTAAACTCAGTACCTAAAAAGAAAGCAATCAGACTAGAAAAAAAAAAAGAAAAATAAAAAGAATCAGATTAAAAGTCATGAAACCCAAATCCTATTTATATCCACCGTACATCCACCAGCTATGTAAACATGGAGAAATCACAGAACTTTCTTTTTTCTTTTTTATTATTTTTTTGGGGGAGGAAGACAAAATCTCACTCTGCTGCCCACGCTAGAGTCTCATAGCCTCAGCCTAGCTCAAAGTAACCACAAACTCCTGGTATCAAGCGATCCTCCTGCCTCAGCCTCTGCACTAGCTGGGATTACTGGCATGCGCTACAATGTCTGGCTAGTTTTTCTATTTTTAGTAGAGACAGGGTGTCGCCCTTTCTCAGGTTGGTCTCAAACTCCTGAGCTGAAATGATTCTCTCTCCTTAGCCTCCCAGAGTGCTGGAATTATACTGGAATTTGCCCACTGCACTGGCCAAAGTCACTCAACTTTCACATTTCTCATGGTTCGTAAGTTCTTTGTATCTTGCTGAGTGGTCATAAAATAGTAAGATAATGATAATAAAAGTACCTTGAAAAACAGTAGCATGTAAATGTGGTGTACTATTATTATTGACATAGAGTGGTTAAAACATCCTTTAAAATATTAGGACAGGGCTTAGCACCTGTGGCTCAAGCAGCTAAGGCTCCAGCCACATACACCTGAGCTGGCAGGTTCAAATCCAGCCCGGGCCTGCCAAACGACAATGATGGCTACAACCAAAAAATGGTCATGCGTTGTGGTGGGAAGTGGAGGCAGAATTGCTTGAGCCCAGGAGTTGGAGGTTGCTATGAGCTGTGATGACACAGCACTCTACCCAAGGTAACAGCTTGAGGTTCTGTCTCAAAAAAAAAAAAAAAAAAAAATTAGGACAGATTGTTTAAACCAATCAGTGACACAAATAGCCTTTTTCTGAAGGGGCCTTCTTTGTGAGGGGCAATTCAGTGTAATATGTACGGCACGGGCTACAGATAAACTGGACCAACATTTGAATCCCAGCTCTGTCATTTAGTAGTTGTACGTGGCCTTGGGCAATTTCCTTAATTGCCTGAGCCTTAGTTTTTATTTTACAGTAAGAAAGGTTAGGCTTGGTGCCCGTAGCTCAGTGGTTAGGGTGCAGGCCACATACACTAGGGCTGGCAGGTTTGAACCCCAGTGGGGTCTGCTAAACAACAATGACAACTATAACAAAAAATAGCTGGGTGTTGTGGTGGGCACCTATTGTCCCAGCTACTTGGGAGGCTGGGGCAAGAGAATCACTTAAGCCCAAGAGTTTGAGGTTGCTCTGAGCTGTGACACCACAGCACTCTACCAAGGGCAACATAGTGAAACTCTGTCTCAAAAAAAAAAAAAGGTTATGCTGAAAATTGAATAAGTTAATACATGTAAAATGCACATTTCCTCTTTAATGGAAAATGTGTTTTCTAAATAGTTAAACTACCATCATTTTATTGATGAATCAAATAAGGCCTTCCCTAACCACTAAACTTCTCTCCCGCTTCAGTGTCCCTGTCATATCACAGTGGGATTATTATTTTCTTTATCACTCTTGCCACTATCTGATATTATTTTATTTATTTACTGACTACCTCATTATCTGTCTGTTGCCCTCCACTTTTTTGTTTGTCTCTACTTCTTTTTTTTTTTTAGTGACAGAGTCTCACGTTGTCGTCCTCAGTAAAGTGATGTGGCATCACAGCTCACAGCAACCTCCAGCTCTTGGGCTTAGGCAATTCTCTTGCCTCAGCCTCCTGAGTAGCTGGAACTACAGGCGCCGGGCTGTACAATGCCTGACTATTTTGTTGTTGCAGTTTGGCCGGGGCCGGGTTTGAACCTGCCACCCTCAGTATATGGGGCCAGCGCCCTACTCATTGAAACACAGGCGCCACCCCTGGCTCTACTTCTTATGTAAGCTGCATGAAAATAGGTAGCTTATTTGTTTTATTCACCATGGTAACCCTAGAATCTATAACAATGGCTGAAAAGGTACTCACTAGACATTTAACAAATGAAAAATGAATAATTTTTGTCTACTGTGAGGGTATACATACTTATAAAAAGATAAATTTTAGTGTGTGAGGTAACAGATATGTTAATTAGTTTGATTAAGCCATTCCATAATGTATACATGTTTCAAAACAACATGTTGTACATTATAAATACATTTAACCTTATTTCTCAATTAAAAAAAAGAATAAATATGCTAGGTATGGTGGCTCACAACACTCTGGGAGGCCAAGGCAGAAGGATCTCCTGAGCTCAGGAGTTCTA
Source organism: Loris lydekkerianus (assembly GCA_963574355.1). Classification (NCBI taxonomy): domain Eukaryota; kingdom Metazoa; phylum Chordata; class Mammalia; order Primates; family Lorisidae; genus Loris; species Loris lydekkerianus. The sequence continues at coordinate 49,700 of CAUYPK010042737.1, read as the reverse complement.
GATCAGGTTGAGCAAGAGTGAGACTCCATCTTTACTAAAAATAGACAAATTAGCTAAGTGTGGTGGCGGGTGCCTGTAGTCCCAGGGACTGGGAGGTTGAGGCAAGAGGACTGCTTGAGCCCAAGAGTTTGAGGTTGCTATAAAGTATGAAGCCACAGCACTCTACCTGGGGAAAAAAGAGTAAGACTCTGTCTAAATAAATAAATAAAGACTAAAGAAATAATAACATAAAAAAGATGGACTTCTAAAAGCTTTCATTCTATTACAATTCTAGTAGATGGTATCTGAATGATCTATAACAGTGAAAACGTAAAATCAGAAATGTTTGATTTAGAATACATTTTACACTTCTAATTAAGGATGGAGATCCTATAGTCACGAAATTAGCCAGACATTGAATAGGATAACAAAACCACATTTATTCATTCTTCAACTTATTCAACAAATATTTAGAGACCTCCAACCATGTATTAGGCCCTATAGGAAGCACTCAGAATATAGCGATAACGTGTATGTTGCCATTAAGCAGGGAAGACAGATAGTAAATAAAAAATTTCCAATGAAATGTGATGAAGAAACGTAAGACTTTAGGAGGCTTTTAACAACATGACCTAACTCAGAGTAAGTGTGAGAAAAGGCTCCCTAAGGAAGGGATGAGCTGAGAATTAAGCAGAGAAAAAGAAGGATAGAGTATTCTAGGGTAGAGAACAGGTTCATTCTAGAAATGAAATGGTCTCAATTTCACTGATGCCTGGAGTTTATGTAAAAGAAACGACAGAGACCACACAGGTGTTGGGCTGTGGAGGCATTACAAGCAGCCATTTTAAAGAAGTACAGACTGTATTTCAAAGGCAAAACCATTTGTGAGGATCTTTTTGATGTGCCAAATGACTAGGCAATTTTTCAGTCAAATACTACTGTATAACAGAGCAAGACCCGATCTCTAAAGTTAATTAATTAATCTTAAAAATAGAAACCTAAGTGTTGGTGTGAAGGCATTTTGCAAATGTGCTTAAAGTTCATAATCAGTTGACTTTAAATAAGAAGTGGGTCTGATTCAATCAGTTGAAAGACCTTAATAGCAGAGCCAAGTCTTCCCTGAAAAAGAAGACATTCCTCCTATGGACAATTGTGATGAATTTTTATTGAATTTGGACGTAAGGAGCTTATAACCCTGGTAAAATCAGTTATAGTAGCGTAAAGGGTTACAAAACCATATTGCAGTAGGTCGAGAAAAGAAATTGAGGGAATAAAAACATAATGCACAATTCTTACCAAAAATGTAAAAAAGGAAAGGAAAGAGAAAACAAATAAGAAGGTGGTTTATTTTTGTTAATATGAAAATCTGAGGCTGGGCATGGTGTCTCATGCCTGTAATTCTAGCACTCTGGGAGCTCAAGATGGGATGATTGCTTGAACTTAGCCTAAGAGAGGAACCCCCCCCCCCAATCTCTACTAAAAACAGAAAAAAATTAGCCGAGTGTTGTGAGGACACCTGTAGTCCCAGCTACTCTGGAGGCTGAGGCAGGAGGATGACTGGAGCCCAGGAGTTTGAGGTTGCTGTGAGCTATGACATCACAGCACTCTACCCAGTGACAGAATGAGACTCTGTCTCAAAATAAAATAAAGTAAAGATGAAAATATGAGCCCTGTTAAATACTAACAGTATCAAAGCAGAGCTTAAAAACAGAGAAAAAGAGGAGGAATTATCGATGAATCCTGTAAAACAGAGATCAAGAACACAAGTAGACAGAGGAAAGAATATTTCTGTCACTCAAATGGGGGAATGAGAAAACAATGGGCTTATAGGCTTTTCAGTATCAGGAGAGTCCCTTTTTCTAATTTTACCATGAGTAGGATGATAGATTTTTACTGAAAGGAGGATGGGAGAGGTAAGTAGAAGTAAGGGTGTTTGTTTTGAAGAAATTAAAAAGGTTACAGAGTTGACTAATAAAACACAGTAGGGATTTGACAGAAAATATTAAGTGCCTGGGTGAAGGTGGTGATGATGAAAAAAAAAGTGATATCAGACTACCTGGTCGTATGACTTTACCAGCAGCACCGGATGGAGGTGAAGACAAGGGGGGTAGTTTTTGCCTAGGTTTGGGAAAGTGCCAGATGGACGTGATGGGAAACAGCAAGGCAGCGGGGTTCAGACCATCCACAGGAAAATGACTCAGGTAGGAAAACAGAATCTAAGCTGTGCTCCAGCGGAGAGAGAGCGAGGAGAGAACAGATGTGTAGGGATAGAATTGTGCAAAAGTAGAGATCAGTGTCTAGAACAAGTCTGGAAACGGCACTAAGGAGTAAGAAGCAGCAGCAGCTGCCTCTCTTAAAAGGGTCTGGAGGGAGCAGAGCCCTGGAGAAGAGCCAGCGTTTGATTAAACTAGAGAAGTTTGTTTCTCATGGGCTGGGAATTCCAGTGGGCACAGCGAGAGGATTTTAGAAGAAGGGAAGGAGAAAGAATTTGGAAGAGAAAACAAGAAACCCAAATGAACTTAGGGTAAGAGAATTCCAAAAGGGTGCATGGAGGTTAGACAATCAGAGGCTTTACTTCATAGACAGTATGACCAAGAAAACAAGTGTGAGGTCAGATGGATTTAGCACCTAAAAGAAACCTCAGACATAATCATATACCCTCCCTTGTTTTCAGCTCATAACTCACCTTGTCTCTACAGGTAACGGGAAAGCAGCTTGAGTTTGCAGCTATAAGGATAATAGCCAACAATTATTGACTACTTACTACATGCCAGGCACATTACACGTATTAATTTATTTAATACATATCAGTATCTCTATTGTATGGTGAAACCTTACACAGCTACAGTCTGGCAGAGGCCATGTTGAGATCTGCCCACAGACTCTGAAGCCCTTGGGATGACCATTTTGTTATTCTCACGGCCTGAACAGGGCTGACATTTTCTCCCTACAATTATCTTTCCCCATGTTGTACACTTTTCTAACAGAACAGGGTCTTTCCGCAATCCTCCTGGATAAATTTAAATATGAATTTTAAATATGATAAGATGATGACGTTTAACACAACACTCTATAAGTGGATTTTGAAATAAGGATAGATATCTTCAGACTTTATCCAAGACCGTTTACCTTCTTAAGTCCTCCAAAAGACCTTCCCTCACTTAGTCTTAAGGCATAGTATTTTAGGAAAGATCTGGTGTGTTTAAAAAAATCATCTGTCATACAATAAATTTAATCTTCCTTCACAGAGGAAACTGGTTTCTGGTATTTCTTCCCAAGGACAAAAAAAACAAACAAACAAAAAACAACCAGTTACTGTCAGGCTTATTATTTTAAATACTGTAACAGACAACATCTTAGGGGCTATTCATTAGCTCCATACATTTTTATTAACAAGCAAAGTAGCTTTCATATATATATATATATATATATAAAATATTGGTTTATAGAATGCAAGAAGAAATAAAAAATTAAAAATCTAGAAAAATTAAATCCACAGTTGGATTCTAATTATCTTAATATGATTTGGCAATAAGACTTTGCTTTTAGGGAGTGGTATTTCCAAAAAACATAAAAGACTTAAGTAGAAAAAATGAGGCCTTACATTTAATGACGCTCTTTTATTTACTCCTACAGGTAACTGCCATGGGAAGGCTTACAATTAAAGTACTCAAGTATTAATTACTTTGGAATTCATTAAGGACTTTGTAATTTTTACTAAATGACATACTCTTCAAAAATAAAAAAATACAATCTGTATCAGCTAAATATGTTAAAGAAACATTATGTGTTTGGAATAGAGATAATGCTATGTTTGCTATCATAAATTTGAGTTTGTTTCATTGAATTTTAGCACTAATTCTTCAACCAAATCCCTAGAGATGTCCATATATTTTCCTGACAAATCTATGTTTAATTAGATATTTAAATGATAGGCTGGTTCCGGTAACTCACACCCGTAATCCCAGCACTCTGGGTGGCTGAGGTGGGCAGATCACCTGAGCTCACAGGTTTGAGACCAGCCTGAGTTAGAGCGAGACCCTGTCTCAAAATAACCTGGTGTTGTGGTGGACACCTGTAATCCCAGCTATTTGGGAGGCTGAAGCAAGAGAATTGGTTGGGCCTAAGAGGGTGAGGTTGCTGTGAGCTGTGACGCCATGGAACTCTGGGAGGGGGGTGACAAAGTGAGACTCTGTCTCTAAATAAATAAATAAATAAACAAACAGACCCTTAAATTATTTTAGCATGTGATTAAACCAAATATAACACTCAAAAATGTTTAAGGATGATATTCTTCTTTAAAGAATTATAGTGTTTGGGACTTGTTTTTTTAAGACTTGCTTTAATTTCTTTAATTTCTTACATCGAGTTCTTTTACAACTAAACCACTTTATTTTAAAATACAGACAAGGATATATAGTGCAGGAAAAACAGTGTTTTCCTCACCTCTTTACCTTCATTATTATCAAAATCTTTAATACCATATTCCTTCAGAAGACATCTGGGTACTATTATAAAATAAATTCTCACTTTCTGGTAAAAGTATCTTTAGCTTATATTTCAAAATGAAGAAATAATCCAGCCTTTAAAACTAATGTTTCAGGAATTTACTTTTCCAATATTGTTAGATGTTCAAACAAAGCACATCATCCAAAAAAAAATCAAAAAACAAAAAACTCTCTAATCAAACCCAGGGTGATAGAAAAACCTATGAACCCTGATCATATACTCAGATCTCTTGGCACATGACAAACCTGTCCTAAGTAATAATGTCTTGTCTTTTCTCCATCCTGTGCTCCAAAGTCAGGCTGAAAGTACTATAGGAGATACCTGGGCTTGAAAGGCTCCTCTTGTAATTGCAGAAGTCAAATGTGATACGACTCAGGCCAGGCGGGGCTGAAGCTGAGATACAAGAATTACTAGTGTGGTGTAATAAACCACAAGTCGTCCAGGATCCTTCCAAAGCCCCAGAGGACCTCTCAACCAGGAAGTCTCTTTCTGGGGCCGCATCACCTTGAGATACACATATACACACAAATGTATACATTTTTGAGATATATATGTATATGTACATGTATACATTTTTTGGCACCCTCGATGTGTATGGAGATTATATATATAATATATATAATACATGTATTATGCATATACTATGTTATAACATACATACATTATTATAATTTATAATATATAATATATACATATATCATAAATATGTAATAAATAAACTACGAAAATTGCAATACTCGAATCACATTTGACTTCTGCAATTACAAGAAGTGCTCAACCTGACTTGTATTCATCTTTTGTTGTATGTATGTATTGAGTATTACGATTTTAATAGTTTTTCCTTTCTTAATATGTGTATACATTTTTTTGGCACCCTGCGTGTATGTGTGCGTGTGCTTACATAACCCTATTGCTGTCTTTCCTATGTTGTGCACTTATACCAAATCTCTTCCCGCCCTCCCTGCACATCTCCCTCCCTCCGTCTCTCCTTCCTTCCCTATCTCTGTGGCCGTAACTATGTATAGTTTCTCTATATTCACACATATATATCTTATTTTGGTTTTGTTTTTACAGACTACCCTCAAAAAGAAAAGGATATTTAATATCATAGGGTAGTCCTTCACTAACATTAACCAAAATAAACACTAGCGAAGGACTTTGATTTTTTTTTTTTTGTAGAGACAGAGTCTCACTTTATCACCCTCAGTAGAGGGCCGTGGTGTCACATAGCTCACAGCAACCTCCAACTCCCAAGCCTAGGTGACTCTCATCCTCCCGAGTAGCTGGGACTAAAAGTGCCCGCCACAATGCCTGGCTATATTTTTGTTGCAGTTTGGCCAGGGCTGGGTTTGAACCCGCCACCCTGGGTATATGGGGCCAGTGCCCTACCCACTGAACCACAGGCGCCACCCAGGACTTTGATTTTAATAACTTTAAAAAAAAAAAAAAGACATTTCTTGGCATCTGCCACTTGCTAGATGTGAGAGACTTGTTAGCAAGGCTCTTAATTTCTCGCTGACTGTTTCTTCACTTATAAAATGGACAAGCTAATCCCACTTCGTGAGCCCATAGTTTTATTTCTAGGGTAAAGATGGTTATAAACACATAAAACTGCTTTATAAATTCTAAATTCTTGATGTAGGACACTCATAATATTAACAAAGCAATTGGCTAAAGTTTGTACTCACTTCAACACTATAACCAAAGAAAGTGGGGAGTTAGTTTCCTCAGACTCCCTTACATTCTTTGTTCCCCCAGGTATAGTAAAAACTCTTTCTGCAGAATTTGATTTGATTTGAATTACTGGAGCACAAAGAAGTTAGACAATGAGTAATAGTCCAGTTAGGATAGAGCCAAAGATTTGTGTAAAAGAATGAAGTTGGAAATATTTTGAATCAGAGCAGTTGCTGTCTTGTCCAACCTGAGGCTGACTGACTTTTGGAAAGGAGACTTGATCCCAGGCAGGTAAGACTTGAGGCCATGTTTTCAGAATTTTGAAGGTCACAGGGAATACTGAGAGAGTAGGCAAGGAGACTATGCAAGCATGAAGGGCAGGTGGAAATGTGATGTGGAAGAAGGTCGTTAGCATACCCCAGGCCACCTCCTGAGCCCATCAGGTCAGGTGACAGCTCCACGGTGAGGACCCGCTGTGAGGAGTCAGCAGGGCATGACGTGGGGCATGACGGGAAGGCAACCTACTGAACATGGAGAAGACGGGGGGGCCCTTTGAAGAGCTAGTGGCCAAGGAGCTATGAATGTGTTTAGTTATCTTGGAGTCCACTTGCTCTTGCAGTGTCTGTTTTAAAGTTGCTCTTATAAGACAAGACAGCTTGAAATGTTGGCAGCCAGCAGCTCTTCTCTTGGAAAAGAAACGTGTGTTCCCCATTGGGTTCCCCTAGAACCCCACCCTGGTCCAGATGGCCCGGAGGGGAACTTTTGCTGTGGCTTCTTCACTAACCTGGGTGTTAATGATCTCCACATTTACATCCTCATCCTGGCAGTTTAATTCTTGTCTGGCCTCTTGACTTTTTACAATGAATGCCATGGGGAGAAATGTCTCTAAAGTTTTACTTTTCTTCAAACTGAAATGGGTAACATAGATTTTCAAAAGTTTCCAAAATTGTATTTAAGTCTCAGTGTAAGTTTTCCATCTTAGTTCATTTTACGCTTATGTCGATTTGGGAGAGGGCCCCAGCTCTATGTGAGTGGACTGCTAATGCGATCCTATTGTATAGAACTCTACCTGACCTTACTGCCACTGGCAAACAAATTGCAACACAGATTACATGTCATTTTGAACACAGCAAAAGATTTACACACTTTTTTTAGGGGGGGCAGGTATGGCTGTGGATGAGATTTTACAATGCCCCGGGATTCGTGGTCTCATTTCACATAGGAGTTTTTCCCAAATGGTAAGTGGAAGACTAGCCAAACCAACTCCCAGGAGAACTATTGTTACTCTGGCCCAGCACCTATAGCTGCTGGGTTCGAACCTGGCCTGGGCCTGCTAAACAACAAAGACAACTACAACAACAAAAAAATAGCAGGGCATTGTGCCGGGCGCCTATAGTCCTAGCTGACGGAGGCTGAGGCAAGAGAATTGCTTAAGACCAAGAGTTTGAGGTTGCTGTGAGTCGTGACTCCGTGGCACTCTACTGAGGGCAAAATAGTGAGACTCTGTCTCAAAAAACAAAAAAGTTACAGCAATTGGATCCAGCTATGCACATGGGCTAGTGCAGTCCAATGAGCAGGCTTCCAAATCCTACTGTTTTCTAAAAATTTGATTTTAAACAATTTGTTAATGTATTTCAATATGTTTAAAAACATTGTTTTTGCTTTCCCTTTACACGTAGTCCTTTATGATTCTCTTATGGGAAGGACTGTCTTTAAATTAAAGCTAAGTTATTGGCCGGGCGAGGTGGCTCACGCCTGTAATCCCAGCACTCAGGAGGTGGAGGCAGGTGGATCACCTGAGCTCTTGCGTTTGACATCAGCCCAAGCAAGAGCAAGACCTCAACTCTAAACATAGCTGGGCATTGTGGTGGTGCCCATAGTCCCAGCTACCCAGGAGGCTGAGGAAAAGAATCACTTGAACCCAGGAGTTTGAGGTAGCTATGAGCTATGATGCCACAGCACTCTATCTAGAGTGACAAAGGGAAACTCTGTCTCAAAAAAAAAAAAAAAAAAAACCCAAATAAATAAAAATGAAGTTATGTTGGGCGACACCTGTGGCTCGGTGAGTAGGGCGCAGGCCCCATATACTGAGGGTGGCAGGTTCGAACCCAGCCCTGGCCAAACTGCAACAACAACAACAAAAATAGCTGGGCATTGTGGCGGGTGCCTGTAGTCCCAGCTACTCAGGAGGAGGAGAATCACCTAAGCCTGAGGCAGGAGAATCACCTAAGCCCAAGGCTGGAGGTTTCTGTGAGCTGTGACGCCATGGCACTCTACCCCAGGGTGATAAAGTGAGACTCTGTATCAAAATAAAAATAAAAATAAAGTTATGTTATTATGGATTATATTTAATATTCAGCTTTAGAGCTAAAAATGTATAACATACTATTGTAATCATAATTAGCACCTTTAAAAAAAACTATCACTTGTGTCATTTTAAGACTAGCAAATATTTTTTAAACAAAATTAGAAGTTCTACCTTGGGATCACCATTGCATCAATATAGACACACATGTGTAAATTTTTAATATTATTTCAGTGTTAAGTTTAACTGCAAGTTTTCTTATTTCAACTTCATGTTATGGTTCTTCTTTGCAACGTAACTTATTTCTATACTTGTGATTGTTTTTTCCTAATATACAATGGAAATTACATGAGTTTTATTAAAAATGTTTTAAATAATTAAAAAATGTACAGTATAAAACATAATCCTCTTCCACAATAATCCCTCTTTCTCTTCCCTCCCTCCTAATTATTTTGTTAAGTATATTTTTAGAGGCCAGGTGCAGTGGCTCTTGCCTGTAATATCAGCACTCTGGGAAGCTAGGCAGGTGGATTGCCTGAACTCACAGGTTCAAGACCAGCCTGAGCCAGACCGAGACCTTATGTCTAAAACTTGTCGGGTGTTGTAGTAGGCATCTATAGTCCCAGCTACTTGGGAGGCTGATGCAAGAGAATCACTTGAGCCCAAGAGTTTGAGGTTGCTGTGAGCTATGATGTCACAGCACTCTACCAAGGGTGACAAAGTGAATCTCCAAAAAAAAATTATATTTAAAAAATTATTCTGTCACTTTAGTTTTTCAGCAAATCAATCTTAAATGTCTGTGCCAATATTTGTATACTTTTATCTTTCTAGAAGGCTACATGGTATTCCATTGTATGGATGTACCATGATTTCCTCTTACTAATGATATATGGGTTGTGTCCAGTTTTTCCTTACAACTTTATCTTCTATAATTGTAGGATTTTTTTTCTATTGCTCCCTCCACACCTGCTCCCCACCCCAAAATTGGTGTTTTCTAGCAATCCATGGTCAATTTCTTGCTTATTCCTTTTTCATTTAGCCCGTTTTCTATGTTCTGTTTTTGTCCTTTCCTTTATAATCTTCTCTTTTTATTCTCCAGTCCCTTTTCCCCATTAAGGACAAAGGCCCTCTTCACACAAAATCTCTGCCCTCTGGTACCAATGTGCTCTCCTCACTTTCCAGCCCCAGCGGTGAAGAGAAAGAGTGACTGAATATTCAGTTTCTGATGAGAAAGAAGAGGCAGGAAGCCTTGTCAAGATCTCCCTCCTTCTGAGCACTCCATTCCCACGTGAACAACAATGAATGGCGATTTCACCCGCCCACCTCACATTGTTCAGGTTGTCCTTTGCCCTTTCTGTCAAAACTTGGCACCCAGGAGACAGCAGAACATGTTGTGAATTCAGCCTGCGGGAGCCACCCATCAATATCACTTGCCTCTTCCTACCCACTGGTTGTTCTCTCTCTACGCCTGACTTCGAGGGATGCCTAAGTTATTCTTTTCCGGGGCCCCTTCTGAGTCGGCCCAGCTGACCCCTGTAGGGTGGGATGTCTGTCTACGTCTCTGAAGCAGAGGGTGGGGCAGAGGAGAGCGTGGACAAAGTACAAGGTTCAGTCATGGGACCAAGGGCCTCTTACTGCGTCAGCCGTGGGCTCAGGAGATCAGGAGAAAGTGTGTTTTATCTTAGGTATCAAATACCAAGACTAGTAATTGTCTACTTAATTCAGGAAATAGTGTAAGAATGGTAATTTGTAAAATATTCTGAAAATATGATTCCAGAGAAACAGTGTATTATTTTATGTGTCTCTTTTGTCTTTTGGGACATAAATAGGGTGTTGATAAAGTTTGTGTGCAATTTACTATGTTAAGCTATTTTAAATTGTGCATGAACTTCTTCTGTAATTCACTTCTTCCTTCCACCGTGTCTTTTAATACCATACCAGTGCATTACAAGCTAAATTGTTTGGTGATTGACTTTTAAAGAAGGGAAATCCAAATTTGTCCTTTTTGTCAATAAGTGCATAACTTCTGATGGCTTATTCACAATCTCTTAACTCATCTCAGTCTGGATTTTCCAATGCAGCATCTAACTGTAATAAAGCAAAGACCGAAGACTCATAAGTCAGGAGGACGGAATAATAAAGCAGTTATCACATAATGATCCACTGAGCATTTGATCTTTGCTGTATAAGTGTCACTGCCTCAGGCCATCAAGAGAAGGAAAGGACTTAGTAGAATGTGTGACTAGTTAAGTCAGACTGCTAATGTCCCATGCCGGCAGCTTAAGTAAACTAAGAAATTTCTCCTCTACCAAATTGGCAAATAGCAGTCTTTTAAACATTTTATAAAAGAGTTGAGGATAAATAGTGTTAATCATACCTGCACGACTTTAATGAGAAAATGTGACATAAATGGTACCAAAAGGTATTGATCACTTTTTAGAAAATTTTAGACCAATCTTCAGCATAATTCAAGTTCAAGGAATTCACTCTCTAATATTCTTTAATGAAAGGATAATCTTACGGAATTCTGACAGAATATGTGATGAGCTGACTGGCCTGTTAACTGGTTAGATTATCTGAAGCTGTTCTGCTTCTGAATTTGTGTTTATTTTGGTTCAGTTTGGCTTGGCTACCTTGGCCCCGCCATAAAGTCAGAATTAGGAACCAGAGGCATGAAAAGCCCTGCCAAAATAAACCCCAGACTTAAATCTTCTTCTCCCAGTAGTGTATTTTTGATACTGCTTCCATGTCCGACCCCGCCCTGGGCCTGCCTTTAAGGTATAAATGTGTCTGATGTGCCTGCATTTGGACAAAACTGTCCTCCCTTCTATGTGCCCAGCACAGTGTGTGGGGTACAGCTGGGGTGCTGTGAGAGGTTTATCTAATTCACAAATGTTTTGGGAATTTAAGAGTAAAAGAAAAGCCTAATATGGTGCTAGGCCTATTTTAGATGGTGACAAGTTATGTATTTTTTTCAGTGACATTTCAGAATGGGTCAGAGAGGGGATTAGAACGAGTATGAGGGATCTGAACTAAAAGGTGTCACTGGCTGCTGCTTCCTGCATATCCCCTAAAACAGCTTCAGACTCACATTTATACATATATATATAATCATTTGATATAGATGAAATGAGTCTGAAGTTGCATTTTAGATATATAATGATAGATATCATCATTTGATATAAGTATGTATATAAATGTATATACATACATTGTATGTATGTATATAAATGCATTCAATTATACATATGTATATATCATGTATCAGTGATCTGGGATAAACAGAAGCAATGTGGTAAAGACTCCAGATTTCCTAAGTTTCTCTGCCCCACCCTCATCCTGGGAGAGGGGAGGGACTGGCTGCCATCAACCCTGCCTCCCCCAGCAGCCCCACGCCCCATGCATGAGGGGTCATCTCTCTTCCCCTCGTCTGCTAGACTCTGTCAGGTGCACCCAATGTGTGGAATGCCAAAAGAACACAGCCATGTGGCCATCCAGACCCCTCCAAGGATGGGAAGAAAAGCCCAGGGTTTCACAGAGTGTGAGAGTTAGGGTAAGTTAGGGATTTCCCCACTCAAAGAGGAAGGAGAAGCTGATGGTCAATAAGAAAGAGGATGAAAGGGACCAGAGAACCACGTGTGCACGGAGCCTTCCAAGCTGCTCACCAAGGGCAAAGCAGAAACTGGCACCAAAATAAAATACCTGAGAAGCCTTCTATTCACTGGGCTCCTCTTAATGAGAGGCCAGATGAGACAGAGAAAATGTGTCTGTTCTTAAGCATCAAATGCAGAGACATGGAAAACCACACTCAAAAATAGGATATGAAAATTTCCACTGGGGACTACATTAGGAGACATTCTAAGGTCTGAACTTGGAGCCTCCTTATACTGCCCTGAAGTCTGATGAGCCTGCTCTGGAAGTCAGAATCTGGAAGTCAAGTCTGGACCTCAGAGGGGCAAGAGACACTGCCACACAGTCATTCCTAGTCTGTGAGGATGTCTTCAGAGAGACCCAGAAACCACCTGAATGACCCTGGTCATAGCAGGTGTCCAAAATGCCCAAGAAGGAATTGATACTGGGGAAGATCAAACTAGAAGGGAGCCTGGTGCTCCTCCCATCGGGAGGTATTCCTGAGTTTTCTCAACCCACTCTCTCAAACTGGCTGGAACAATTCCTACCCCCCAGGAGTCCCCTTCATTGTCCATTGGTATTTCTGTAATTATCGGGGCACGCAGCTATTCCTAACCAAAAAGTCATAATGACATCGGGTTGATCTGCACCTCATTCTACAAGCCAGACACCAGAATGGTGCATAATCTATCTCCAGCAGATAAATCAAAGAGAAACACTTTGATTCTCTACAGTGTTTGGCAAACAATAAAAAAGTAATCAGACATATGAATGTGAAAATGAGACTTTTAGTCCAATAAACACCAGTAGAAGGCCTACAGATTTTTCAAATGCCAATGTTGGTAAAGTAACTTTTAAATAATGATTATAAACATGCTGAAGAAATAAAGAAAAACATAGACAAAATAGTGGAAGAGATGGAAACCAGCAGAGTCGTCGAATCTAAAGGATAAATTCAGATATGCATTCTAGAATCAAAAAATATATCTGAAATAAAAAACTCATGGCCTTAGATTGATCCAAAAAGGAGAGGATTAGTTAACTAACAGATATTTCAAAAGAATGTTTTCAAATGAGCCACATAAACTTAATTTAAAATTAAGGGTGAATGATAGCACGTGAAATACAGCAAAAAAAAATCTAATATATAAGTAAAGGGACTTTTAATAGGAGAGAAAGTAAAGAACAGGAAAGAAGCAATATTTGAAGCATCGATGATCAGAAACATCGCAAAAGTTTTAAAAGACATCAACTTGCTTCGTTGAAAACTTCAGCAAGAATACACAGAAAACTATCTATGCAAACAATTATCAGATCGGTAAAAAATAAACATAAAATGTCATCTCAAAAGCAACCAGAGGAAGAACTATGTTACTTTCCAAAATAATAAGAATGGCAGCTGAAGAAAGAGGGTTTCAAAAGAAACTACTGACGCCCAAAGATTTAAAAAAAAAAAAAAAAAAAAAATTACAGAGCTAAAGACCTGAAAATAAAAACTTTCATTGAACAATTATAGTCTTTAAAAAGTAAAGTAAAATGAAGACTTTCTCAGACAAACGTAAGTAGGAAGAATCACTCACTAACACACCCCTTACTATAGAAAACATCATAGAAAAATGCTTAGGGTGAAGACAAAGGTCCAAGATAGAATCATGTCATTTCAGGAAGAAATAAGAAGCTCTAGAAAAGGTAAATACGTGAGTTAATATGAAGTAATATTGGCTGTTTAAAGCAACTATAAAAAATTTCTTATGGGGATATTACATATCAACAAGAAAAATACATTGTAAAATTGTGAACACAGGAGACAAGATGATAAATGTAGTAAAAATGATTGTGAATTCTTGGATTGTCCATAAAGATTAAGGCACTTAAGTTTTCTTAGCATATGGAAAGGTGGCCACTAAAAATTGTGCAAAAATAACTAAAATTTTAATAGGAAAACCAAATTGAAATAATGATCTTAGTCCAAAAAAGGAGCAATAAGGGAAATAAAAATTGTTGAGACTAATGAAAATATTAAGATGGTAGAATTAAGCCCAAATATAATGTATTAGTAATTATATGAGTGGTAATTGAAATAATCTAATGGACACACAGTGTTAGACAAGTTAAAGAAAAACAATATCCAACTATATGACATTTGAAAGAGACACACTTCAACTATAAGGACAAAGATATATTGGAAATTAAAAAAGCAATGATGGATATACTATGGAAATACACACACACATGCACACACACAATGCAAGAAAAGAAAAACAAAGTATCTGAAACACAATTATAAGAGAAAAAATATTTTTTCTTTGACAGTGTTCACACATCACACATTCACATTTAAAATGTACAAATAAATGTTTTTATTTAGTACACTCAGAAATATGCAACTTTAACCACAATTTTAGAATGTTTTAATTACCTCAGTTAAAAAAATGTATATTTTAATTATTACCTCTGTTTGATCTTTCACCATTAAGTATGATGTAAATTGTGAGGTTTTTTGTTTTTGTTTTTGTATATGCCTTCTATCATGTTGGGGAAATTACCTTTTATTTCTATTTAATTTAAAAAAATAAAATGATGAAAGGCATTTACTTTTCTCATATGATTTTTGAAAATCTATTGAGATGACTGATTTCCGTTTTTGTGTTCTACTGACATAATGTATTATATTGCTTGATTTGGGGGTGTTAAATCAATTTTGCATTCCTGGTATAAATCTCTTTTGGTTGTAGTGTATAATTCTATTTTATGTTATTATAGGATTTAGTTTGCTAGTATTTTCTTGAGGATTTTTATGTTTGTATTTATCATTTTCTTGGATGTCTTAGTATACTTTTATTAGAGTCAGTCAGATACTACAAGATAGAACTCAATAATAAAAAGATAACTAGAAAAACCCTTACCATAGAAATTTAAAAATATCTCTCTAAAGGGCACATAGGTCAAAGAAAAATATCAAAACAGGATTTATAAAATATTTTAACCTGAATGGAAATATAGATATGACATAGCAAATTGATGAGAAATATATAAATCAATGTTTAGAGGAAATTTTATTATCATAACTGCATATATTTAAAAAAAAGCCTGAAGTCAATTATTTAATCTCCCCATCTGCAGGAAATAGAGAGTAAATCAAACCTAAGAAAGTAAACATAAAGAAAAGAAATAAGAGTAAAAATTTTACATGTTAAACAAATGTAAAAAATGCAAATGAATTTTAATATTATAAATAAGAAAGGAGACATCCAAATCCTACCAGCATCATAAAGAAAATGAGAAGATACTATGAAAAAAATTATATCATTAAATGAAAATTTGCACAAAATTTTGAAAATTCCGTAAGAAAATATTCTATTAAATGACAGAAGAGAAAACAGAAAATCTGAATGGCACAATGCAAATTAAAAACTTAAATCAAGATAGACCCTCACTGGATAAAAGATTTAAACTTAAGACATGAAACTAAAAATACTAAAGGAGAGTGCAGGAAAAACCCTTGAAGAAATCAATCTGGGCGAGTATTTTATGAGGAGGACCCCCCAGGCAATTGAAGCAGCTTCAAAAATACATTACTGGGACTTGATCAAACATCTGAAATTTAAAACGATATATTATAAATGTTAAGAGAGAGGGTAATGATTGTTTTACTTTAACAGATGAAAGGAAGTTTTCACTCCATGCTATTTGTTGAGCAGACCTAACTCACGTCAGGGCAACATGGTAGAAATCGCCTGTCAAAAGGTCACATTAAAGCCACTGGGACTGAACATTCATTCTTAACTGCCAGGAAATACTATTGATTCAGATCCAGCTTCCCTCCTAATTTGCTGTCCTAATACAAGACTTTCGGCCCCTTGTATGTGGCTTTAATTCTACACAGCAAAATATAATTTATTTATTCCCAGCAAGAATCTGCAGAGGAGGTAAGACATCAATAAAACATAAAGGCACCAACTGGACCTTCCATGGGCTCTCTGAGGTGCTCCTATGCCATGGGCACACATCTGTTCCCGTAGTTCTCGCTCAGCAGTTTAAGGAATGAAGAATCACCTCATTACAGAACTGTCATGTCTGAGCAGTTTGAATGTGCTCTGGGGTACACCTTCCCTCCTTCACGTGGGGCCTGCCCTCCCCTTGCTGTCTAGCCTGGGCTTACCAGGGGTGGGTTTACCAGGTCTCTCACACACATCCCCCACGGCTCTAAACACAGGTAGGGCAGCCCTGTGTTTTTTAGGCTAGCTAGATGCACAATGGAAAAGATTGAGTCAAAAAATCTGTGAGAATCTACATAAAAATATAGTGATGTTTTCTCATTTCATAAACCATGTCTTAAGACCAAGCCAGGGGTGAGGGGTGCTTCTCCAGGCATTGTTTTAGTATACATTGCTTTACGCCTAATGAAGATTGGCAAACTGTCTGCAGACACTGTCAGACTCCCCAGTCTCCCGCAGTCTCCTCCTCCTCTCCACTCCAGCTTGTTCAGAAGCCAAGGCCTCATCTGGCTCCCATTCCTACATGCATCCACTCTATAAATACTGATGGGCTGCATCAGCCTCTAGGGTGGATGCTGGAGACAGAGGACTAAACAAGATAGCCCAGTCCTTGGTCACTGGCAGTTCACAGCCCCATAAAGGAAGAAAACAAGAAAGCAGTGTGCTCAACGCATGACAAGGGGAGGTGATGGGTGGAGGCAATTTCTAGGGGTGGTCCCCATCCCAGACTTGAGGGTAGAAGGGGTGCCTCAGCTGAGATTCAGAGAATGAGAAGCAGTTGTCTAAGAAAGGCAAGGGTGAGAGGGGTGGATTATACAAAGGGAAAGGCGATGGGAAGGCTGAAAAGTAAGAGAGTGTGGGTACGCGTGGGCACGGCATCTGGGAGGCTTGTTACCTCTGAACTCCAAGGGGAAACTGTGTGAGAGGTGGGCAGGCTGGGTCCTGACCAGGGAGGGTGCTTGAGTCCAGGCTTCCACGCCTCCTCCTCTCTGCTGCCTGCACTGACTGCCCCCCTAACCTCACATGTTTAATCATCTGTTTGCTTCTGGCCCCCGAGACTCTAGATTAGAACTTTAACGCACACAGGAGCTTTTATATGTCTGCCCACTGCTCACTAGCTATGAGCCTGGGCCCGAAGCACAGGTGCTCAACACGCATGTGTTAAGTAGTGGTTTCCAACTTTGTTTATCTCATGGCACATTTCAACCTGTAGTTAAACTTGCACAGCACACTTAAATTATGTTGATTAAAAAGAAGAGCAAAAACAAAGATTATTGTGCTTTAAACTTCCAAAAATAATTTGATCAAGGATCTTTCAAATTTTCAAGGCATACCTAAGATCCTTTTACAGCACTCGAGTGTGCCATGGCACACTGCTTGAAAATCACTGTTAATGAATAAACAAGACCTGTTTAGTGTTACACTTAGACCCTTGTTGTTACGTGAATGAAATCATTTGAAATTCTCTACAGCTGGAGCTAGATTTGGCTGGCCTCTATTCCCGAAAACTTAGTGTATAAAATACAGTTTAGGGAACCTTTCCATCCTGAACAAAACCAACACCTCAGGCTATACCCTGATCACAGACTACTGACCACGCCAGCTACTCAAAGCATGAGCCCCCAAACCAGGGCCCTCCATCTCCACTGTGATGGATGGAGACAGCTTCATGTGCAAGATGCTAGAACTCAGCAAAGTTTCAATTAAGAGGCCTAACCCAGAGCTCTGCTCAGACACTTATGTGTTTGATATGGGGCTGCTGGCACTACATAGCATTCTCCAGTGGTAAAAACAGTGGGACAGAGAAGGTAAGTTCTCTGTCTACAACCTCCTTGTGCCACCTGCAGACAAGGCCTCTATGTGAGAGCCCCACTTGCAAAGTGCAAGCAAGGTGCAAGTGCAGACTCAGCATACCAAGGTCATCTCTGGGTAGGACACAATACCAGTGAGAGCGAGAGACAGAGCTTGTCAGGATTCTAATATTTAATAAATCCTCTCTCTCCCTGGGGAAATTACTCAGCTCTACTTGGGCATGCATAATAGTTGGGCCATCCTGTTTGGTCTTCATTCAGTGAAGGTCACAGCCACTGGCCCACTGGCCTCTCATGGCTGAGAGGTGTCACTGAAATTTCTCGCTATGTTCCAATTCCTTCGAGTTGTTAGTCAGAATCTGTCCCTCACCCTTGCTTGGACTTAGGCATTCCACTCGTGTAACCGGGAAGTAAATGAGTCATCAAAGTGACACAGCCAATCTCCTCACCACTGGAACCTCACAAAGGAGGGCCAAAGCTTTGGGGAATGGGAAACAAGTCCATTTACAGCAGTGAATTAGATATCTTCACAGGATCCGTGTACATTAAAGAATGCTAATGTGATTCTTGCCAGCTCCATAGCTAAGCTGTCAATACCAGAGGGTTTTAGAAGGGTGAGGAAAGAACAGAAGATGGTAAAAGTGGCATGGGCCAGTCCCCCAGGATAGCACGTAGCTGCCTCCCCTGTTCCAGGGCTCTTCAGGGGCATGTGCCACAGGACAGGATGGGACACTGGGTCTTTGTCTTTCTGGGCCACCTCTGTGCCATGGACCAAAGCCCTGGTGGGTAATACAACACCTAAAAAAAGAATCAGGCTTCAAATTTGAAAACCAGAACTGTACAACGGGCACAGGCTACATAGGGCCTGCGGCAGGTGTAGCTTTTCAGCCCTGTCTACACAAACTGCCTTAGCACACAGCTATGAGTAGAATATCCAATGAAGGAAAGTGGCTTCAGGGGCCAGCTCTAGCCCAGAGACTAGTGGAAAGACAGAAAAGCTGGGTGGCCAGAACATAAGCAATTTGAATTTATCTTAAGCTGAGAGGAATACAGAGAGGAAACTTCAACTCCCTCTTTCCCCATCTCTCCCACTCTTCCCACCCTACCCACACAGCTCAGCCTCCCCTCCCCTCTCCTTTCTCTGTACAACCATCAGGGACTCTCTATGGCTCTCCCCCTCTTCACTGTCTGATCAAACTGCTCTTCCTTTCCCTTCGATCACCTTTCCAATGTGAAACCCGGGGGCTATTCACTCCTCAATACAGGATCAGAGGGAAAACATTCCAGAAGGGCGGAGGGCTGAGTGGCATGTGGGCAGCCCACCCATCCCTGTGGGGTGGTTCTTAACCAGGGGTTCAGGATGTCTAAGAATCTGATCTTGTCTTCTCTTAAATTTTAAAGGTGAAAAAAATAAAAGTAGTAGTAGAAGAACCTACAACTCTATCCCCTGTAGAAATCAGATATTCTCCTACCACATTTTTAGTCATTGCTAGTATCTCAAAATAGCATTCATTATCATCACTGTCTTGAAATTAAGTCTGCTGGGGATCTTGCTATTAGGTATTTATAAAGAAGCACATTTATTACTGTATGACAAATTTAGAGTTTTTAGTATTTTGATATTTGTACTTCATTATAATTGGGTTTCCTTATAATTCTATGCATTTTGTGAACTTGAAAAGATTTTTTTACTAAGAAGGATTCTGTAAGTGTTAGACTGTTATGAACCCTAGCCTCGGGGAGGGGTCCATCCCCTAAGACCTGAAGTACCACGAAGACTCACCCAGCAAAGGTGTGGAAACAGAGTTGGAAGGACAGGGGCACACACAATGAAAGCTCAAAGAGGGAAACTAATGTTTCTAAGTACTTGCCAGTCACAAGACATACCCTTGGACTGACCTTCAGAGGGCAGATGTATAAAGATGACCCAAGTAGGCCTCTGCCCAAGAAGCCACCCAGTCTGGGGCAGGCCCCTAAATCAGCTTGTCTATGGTGGGCAGCTTCTAGGATGGCCTCCCACAGCTCCCTGCCCCCTGGTATTTAAGCCTCTGTGCAAACAATCCCCTTCCCATGAGCATGGGTCAGACCTGATGACTTCTTCGTAAGAAATACAAAAGGGAAGCAATGTCACTTCCAAGATTAGCAAGACTGTGCTTCTCTCTTATTCCCTCACTTGCTCATGCTGCCAGGAGCCACCTGCCATGCTGTGAGCTGCTCTGTGGAGAAGCCCACATGGCAAAGGTCCGAGGCTGTCAGACTAACAACCACACAGAGACTGAACTAGCCGAGCCTTCAGAAGAGAATGCAGCCCAGCTGACTTCCTGACTGCAGCCTGTAAGAGAGCCTGGACAGAGGGCCCAGTGAAGCTCTACTCCCATTTCTGCCCCACAGAAACTGTGCAATAATAAATATTTGATCTCTTAAGCCACTGTATTTTAGGGTAATTTGTGATACAACAATAGATAACTAATACATGTACAATGACCCAGAACACACAGTAGTGGGTAGAAATACCAACATTCCAGGGGCACTGAGGAAAACCCATCCCTTTGGGCTGGGAGTAATTGTACAGGAAGATGACTGAGGAGACTCAAAGTGGACCTTGAGATGGGTGCCACACAAAAGGATCTCTCATCAGAGAGTTGTCAAAAAAAAAAAGAAGAAAAAGAATAAAAAGAATCCATAAGAAAATGAATGAAAATTATGATAGCCAGGAGATAACGTTATGAGTTTTTCTTGCCATCTTATACATTCTGAATTTCTTACATATTTTATATAGATAGAAATAATTATATAAACATGAAATACACATTTGTATGTTTTCCAGATTTTTGGCATTTATACAGACTGTCTTATACGAGATGCTTTTTAAAGGATGATTAGATTTTATCCTTGAGTCATGAGAGCAGCTCCTCTCCAGTGAATTGGCACCAAGAAGACAGAGTTTAATACACTGTAAGAGACATACCATGGCTGTCAGATTAACGACCAGGATAAGGTCCACTCACACATCTCCCAAGACCTACACTAGGTGCCACTTGCCTGAGGATTATCTGGTCTCGACGGCAACGGGACCAAAAGTGCTGTTTCCCCCCAGCAACAAGGCCACCTCAGCAACCTGCTTACCCTTACAAGTGCAGCTGAAACTTGCTAAATGAAAGAAAGACCTGTAACTGACCTGGACTGAATACAGGTATATGGAAGGGTAGAATTCCCCAAATTCTGAGAACAGTCTCTGAATGGAGCCCCTGTGGCCAGGCTGTCATCCGAGCCCCGACTGGCCCAGGCATCCTGCTCCCGCCGTCCACGTTGTAAGAATGCTGCTGAAGGAAACTGCCTGTGCCTCAGACGGTGCCTAAGACTCATCTTGCTGCACATGAGACTAAAGGGGAAAAGTTGTCCTGGGAAAAGCTGGCTGACTAGGCCCACATGAAAACCCTAAACACTCACAGAGGAACACAGAAGAAACAGAAAGTGCTTTCCCTTGTCTGAATGATATGTGGGTTAAAGAAATCCGTGGACACTAAAACAGGGAACGAGGATGAGATCAGAAGATGGGGAGAGATGTGTGAGAGACAGACAAACAGAGGGAAAGGGATGGCACAGCCCTTTTCCAGTTTCTGGGAGGCTGAGAAAGGAAGAAGGGCCCAGAGCCAAGGGTAATAAGACAAACCCAAACTCTCCTTTCCAGCCAATAATCACAGTGGATGAGAGGGAAGAACAAACCCGAGACCTTCGCAGATTCCACAAGCTTCCTCAGCAGATGACAGCCTTAGGTGGGGCATGTGGGACCACACAAACCTGCTTTCCCTTCCCCAGAGACGTGCTTACCATGAGCAAACAGGGTAAGAGCTGACTAGGCAGATGAAGCCAAATGATGCTTAATCCATTCATCAGACCGAGTGGCTTGAGGTCCTTACAGCCCAAAACAGGATCTAGAGTAAGGGGTCCACAGCAGAGCCTTTAACTGTCTCAACCACAGGCTCTGGAGATAAACACAGCCTGGGAGGAATGGGGTCAGTGGTGGTCAGAGCCATCAGCCCCACTCATCCTGCACACATAAGGAAACAGAGTGCTCACCAGGGCCCCTGTGGGGAGAGCCGGAATGCCGGGGGCTCTTCAGAGGGAGTCAGGGAGACACACCCAGTGTGTTCTGGACAAGGGTCTGTGGGAAGGAGCCCTGAGTCCTCACCACCCCTCCCTGGCTGAGTCCGAGTGAGGAAGAGAAAGGGAATGACAGGTCTAACAAAGCTACAGACAGGCCTCCCCTGCACCTTCTCTTCCCAAAGCAGTGTAGGAAGGCAGTAGGCTCCCACAGTCCTCCCACAATCTGCACGCTACAGATACGTGAGTGTGGTGCAGGTGGGTTAAAGAGCCATAGCCAGCTCCACAGGATCCCCAAGCCCAGGGAGGTATAGAAAGAACCAAAAGCTTCCCTCGCTGGCTGGAAGCAGCTTGAATGAAGCACAAAGAGCTAGCAAACCTGCTCAAGCCCGGCAGGCAGGCGAAGCAAAACATAAAATCAACACCACAAGAATCAAAAACTGTGGCAGTAATGCTCCCCTAACATCCAAGTGTTGCTCCCCACACATGATTCCCAGCTGCCGTGTGGCTGGGGAGGGCTCAGGGCTCAGCTCTGCTCGTGGATACGGGAAGCCATGTGTTCCATCCTGACTCGTGCACTTAGGAGCCGCGAAACAGCCTTCCAGTTCTTGCTTCCCTGCCTAGGGGGACTAGAAGCTTCATGCAGAAACAAGATGGACACAGCTGGGTCCCTCATCTGTATGTGGAGGAAAGACGCCCTGGAGAATCACCCAGCCCATGGAGGACTTGCCTGAACAAGAAAGTAATTTGTATGTGTATATCTGCTACCGAGCTTTTGGAGTAAATGTGCTACCTAGCACCACCTAGTTTCTCCTGAATAAAATCAAAGACAACTGTGAGTGAGGATGTCTCCACAGCTGCCGTCACAAGCAGGTGACAGCAGAGCACAGAGGCCCCTCCAGTATGGTGCTTTGGCTCCCCATGGGTCCTTGGAACTTGGACACAACCTAGGGAGAGTCAGGAAGAGCACCATGCATTGACTTAGATTTTATTTCAACAACTTGGCAGACCAGAGGCTCAAACTAGAAATTAAGTTCAATTAGAGGAAAAGAAAGTGACTTTTCCTGCACACTTCAATTTGTGGCTTGAAAAGTGAACCTGTTCCCCAGATGTCTGTGTGACAAGCAAATCAAAGGCTAACTGCTCTTCTCTGGCTGTCTGCAATTTGGCCAAAGGAGGTGATAATTTCTCATTTCAGAAAATTGTAGCATTTCAGGATGAAAGGGGGCCTCCAAGTGCCGGGATGACACACAGGTTTCATCTCCAGTGCCAAATCCAGTGGATTAGTGGTGACCTCCTGGAAGGCCACGTCAAAAGGATTCTAGGACCGCATCCAGGCTCAGTAGGGAAGAGAGGAGGGCTGATTAGAAAGGTCTACCAGGAGACAGCAGAATGAAAGCACACGAACAGGGGTAAAAAAAGAAAAACAAGATGACCTGGAGAGCCCAGCTGTGTCACTGTCTAGGTGGTGAAATCAAAGCCCAGAAAACATGCCCACCACTCTCCAGACACATGGTCCCAGATTCAGGACTTGAATCTTCATCCCTTAATTCCAGTTCACTAGCACTCTGTTACCACCAGCTGTCACTTAGAAATAATTACTTCTAAAAATGCTAATGAGATGCAGCCCTCCTGCCTCTCTCTAATGTCTCTTGGTAGCTTACTGTTCTTGACTTTACATAAAAAACAATGCTTATAACTAATCTCTTAAAAACAAGGAATTTTCTCCAACTGGTGGCAAAAGGGAAAGTCAGAGAGATCTGAAGCTTGAGATCTCTCAAGACTGGATGCACTACTGTGGGCTTTGCAGATGGATGGAGACTGTGTCAAAGGGATGGGGCAGCCTGAAGGAGCTGAGAGACACCCTTGACCGAGAGCCACTGAAGAAAGAGAAGCCTCAGTCCTATAGCTGCCAGGAACATCCTGAAGAGGCATGGAAGAGCGTCCTCTCCCCTCCCCCCCCCTCCCCCCCGGGGACTGCACACAGGAGCTCACCTTGATGGCACCTTGATTCAGCCTTGTGATAAAATGAGTGTAGAATTCAGCAGAGTCCACCCAAAACTGGGAGATAATAAACGGGTGTTGTTTTAGGCCACCTGATTTCTGGTCAATTGTTATGCAGGAGTAGGAAGCCAATGCCGTGGGCAGATGAAATGAGTCTCCTGTGGAAGGTTGACAAACCCATGATTGAGGGATACAGACTATCCTCACCCTGCTGTGTGGCTGTAATGGTGGAAACCAACTTCTGGGGTACACACAAGGAAAGGATCCAGCGAATGGGTAGACCAGGTCAGTTAATTCCCGCAACACTCGCTGGATGATATTCAATATTTAAATACAGCAAGGTTTGTATGGTTCAAACAACAAAAGAAGCTGAAGTCTCTCCAAAAAGAGGATTATTCGATTGTGTTGTCCATTAAACAAAACAGAGAAAAGAAATGCATTTTTCTTGTTCACATTTACAAATTCAGTACATAGAAAAGTTCTCTATAGGCTGCTTTAACAATTTAACAATTGAGGAGAATGCTGAACACGGAAAGAATTTTAAACATGCTTTCAAGCTCAAGCACCACAAGACTTGAATTAAACGGCACCCACATATGGCTTTGCCCATCTCACACTCAAGACTAGCTGATTCAGTCTGGTGTAACAAGCCAAGGAAAGCTTTTAATTGTCTGTTCCCCAGCGCTAAAATCTGATAAATATTATTATGATTACAAAACAAAAGAGACCCTGGGTTGACCTCATTCCTCGTGTGTTGGGTACTTTCCTAAGTATTGTAGGTAGTTTCAAGCATCTTTCACCAAATTCATGAAACAAACAAAAAATAAAAATAGAAATAATTTCCATCTCTAAAACTGTTCCACAAAGCTGCCTAAAGTAATGCATCCATCTTCTTTCCTTCCCAGGATAAGGCCCACTCTGGGTACCTGGGGAATACAGATGCCAGCCAGGGAATACTTGGGAAAAGAGGCTAAGACAGAAATCCAGCGGAATTTCTTCCGCTCTGACAGCCACAAAATTCCCAGAAGGAACGGTGACTCTGAAACACAAAAGGGTCCACTCATGGTGTTCAAAGCTAGCTGGGGCCTTTCACTTGTATCTGCACCACTCACTCACTCACAATGGGGCCCAAACTGGTCTGGTCACTCCAACCATGTTTTTCTTACAAGCTTAACACGGACTCAATCAGTCCCAAAGGCAAAGAGCCAAACCACGGCCACAGGAACCCTTCTCTCCATATAAGGTCCTCCTGGTCCAAAAATAATAAGGAGAAAGATTCAAGCCCACTCACAGGCTTCTCCATCTACTGGCTTTCTCTCTGAAGCCAAATACTTCTAGAAGATTCTTATGCCATCCAGGTTTCAGAAACATGCCATCAAAGTTACAGTTCCCCAGTGCTTTGCTACTGATGCCCTGGTACATAATGATTAGAATGCAAAAAGAGGCCTGAGTTCAAGTTCCAGCTTTGTTACTTACTAGCTGGGTGACCTTGGGCAAGTCCTTTTCTCTCTCTAGACATCAGCTTTCCCATCTCTTACTGGTGACAATAAGTGTCTCTAATTCACTGAGCCTTAGTGAGGACGAAGTGAGGTCAGGCACACATCTCAGTTCAGTGGCCAGGAGGCATTGACTGTAACGGCTCAGCAGTATCAGCCACTAGCCGTAATACCCGCAGAGCTGAAAGGACCCTTTGAGTGGCCATTGCATGAAGGCTGTGTCACTCAGAACAGACAAGCAGTTTTTTACATGGGCAGCAGCTTCTTTCTCATTAAAAATTTGTCATATGTGATTTCTCTTTAAACTTCTTTTTAAAATTTCCATGCCACAGCTCAGAATATTAATATTCCCAATTGCCCAAGCCAGCACACTGTTCTGTTTCTGAATATAAGAATATAAGCACATACCAACCACCCTAGGTTTCAGACCATTAACTTCTTTCCTTTTCCTTTTTTTCTTTTTTTTTTTTTTTTTTAATCATTTCTAACTTGGAGCAACCAAAGAGATTTATATTTTAAACATTATAAAAACACCCCCAAAACATCACTTGCTTCCCAGGCTGAAATCTTTTTGTGCCATTAGGTTAAGCCCCAAAATCGTTATATGGATGAATTGCAAACCCATGGAAATCATTAAGTGTTTAGAATGGAAAAAATAACTCAGAGCAGTAGGCTCTGGAAAAAATCATTTTGAATATCCTATCCTGTTCCCTTCAAAACATCACAGGTACCTCGTCTCCTATACAGGGTGGCCATAAAGTTCATATGCAATTTAAAATAGAACTTTACGGCCACCTTGTATTTCATTTAGGATATATCCACTAAGTTTTCTGTCACATGTGTGTATAGTATGATTTGGGATCCTAAGCAGTGACTGAATTCTATGTGGGTCAGAAAGGATCTATTCCATTCACTTAAAAAGAAAAGAGACGACGTGTTGGGTATCTGCTACCTGCTAACCATGTTGCTGAAATTTGCCAAGCTTTCATCCCCGTGACTGAAGAAGAGCATCTACCCTGTGCCTTCAATGCAGAACTTACGAGCTCTCTGAAACCATGCATTATTAGAACAAGTAACCCAGGACAGGAGGTTCGGCTTTCTCACTGCTGCCTCTGGAACTTCAGCAAGTCATTGTCATAGAAGAACATTTATAAAGGGTTACTTAAGGAGGCTGAGAACCTACAATACCCCTTTGCTAGACACAGTCTGTAAACTGTAATAGGTCCCACACACTGAGGACAAGGGAGTGTGCAGAGGCAGTCTTCCCCAAACTGCTGCTATCTGAATCCCACCATCACACTTGGAAATGTCTAAACACTGTGATATGGGTTTTTGAATAAACTCACATTTTCTTCTCACTGCCTACTTTTACCTCATCCTTAAGCTGCAAGGACTATAACACCACATTTGTGCTGACCACCCCCACCTCATTTCACACTACAATATATACAAACTACTGAAATATAAAGCATCTGTGGTCCACGTTCAGGGGAAACCTAAGATAAAGTATGAAAAGGACAGAAAGTGATGCTAAAGGAAACAATGGCCACTCCACACTCTGCTTAAGAGGGTCTGCTTGGCCCGCTCTTATAAACCACTTACCTGTGCCTAAGTTTTGCTGATTGGGTCACTGAGTGAGGACAGATTAAGCCAGTCATAGACCTCTGCTGACTGGAGCTGGCAAGGGCTGGACAGCACCCGTTGTAGCACCCCGAGCCATTGGTTTGCTCTTCTGCCAGCAGGGCCTTCCCAAATTGGTAGGAAAGGACATGACCTGACTGCCAACATTGCCCCCTCCAGCCCTGAATTCTGTGCTGTAAGCATAGGCTAGGCTCTTACAGAGACCATTCACCCATCTCACCCATCCAACCATCCACCCCCTCATCAGCAAATGTCAGGAGTAATGTAAAGACCTGTGTGTGTACATGCAGACTCTAATGCAAACTCACTCAGGGTTTGTGTTCCTGAAGAGACCAGTGCAGCAATAGAGCCCTCCATTCTTTGTAACGATAACCCAACACTTTCAACCAACCTCATTCTGTCTTCCCAGAGGACAGAGTTCACATGAGGCAACATTAAACACCAAAATCAAAAACATGTGAATCCAGGACATCAGCACTCTTACGATGGATTCATGTGACTCCTTGATGCCCCATCTCACTTCTCTTAACCTTATTTTCCATTTCAGTTATCTGGAGTAATAGCCAGAAAAAAAATATTATTCTGTTTATTATTGATAGCAATGAGTACACTATCCAACACCAGCGATAAGAGCATGACTAACATTCATGGTCAAGATCCCTCGCGTTGGTTTCCCACACCGCAGAGATGGCCACAAAGCTCAGGCCAAACTGGGCCATTTTCTGGATTTGGCAACAACCAAAAATTTCCAAATCACTCATTTAAGTTCCAATCCCCTAGATGTAAGAATTTTTTCCAGTACTTTTAACTATGATTATATAAAGAAAAATATTGGGACATATTTTTCTGATTCCTGTGTCCTTCACTGATCAAAGGCTTTCTTTGAGAGCTGATAGCTAAGAAGGCTTCTGAGCATTTTATAAGTCTTAAAATTTTCCTCCTCTTTGAACTAGGAATCTGCCCTTTTTTGCTAATAGCCCACTAAACTTGAACTTCAAAAGGCTTCAGGTCAATTTGAAACTTAAACTCCACGAAGTGCAAGTGGGTTCTAACCCAAGGGGAAAATAAAAAAACATTCTCTCCTTCCTTAAAAATATTTTTTTCCTTCATATGCTTATCAAAATGTGAAAGGAATTACTTAAAAGGACAATGCAGTCTCTTAATACATTATTGACCAGCAATTTTAGGCAGAAGCTATCCAGATTACCAGGTAACTTGTGACCGGTCAGCAATGTGTTAAAATGTGGACTTCATATGCAATGAAAGAAAATTTGGTATTGTTCAGTTCACCAGACTAACAAGTAAAAGATCATAATTTAATTTATCCAAGCATTCCTAAAATAAACAAATAAGCAAGTAAGAGCCATCTACCTTTCACAGCAGCTGATATAATGTCACCAGCCACACGGAGCATTTTACAAACTAAAATATCAAATAAGAGCTCCAGTTAACATCACTTAATGGGCCTCCCTTCCACTTCACTATTGATAGCCAGAAAAGAAACTTAAAGAAAGAGAAAAGGATGAGAGGTTAAACCATTTTCAGTCCTAAACTGAAAGATTATTCTAGGTCCAAACATGGAACAAAATGAGTAGGCCCCCAGGCCCCCTGGATCTGAGCCTTCAGCACAACTAATGGTATCTCAGAGTTCAAAGCCATACGACTTACACTTCTTTTTTGTCCTTAACCAGTCTCCCGATTTTCAAAGCAAAAAATCACAGACACTGTGATTATCGTTCATCATTACCCAAAGCACATTAAATATAACAGAACCTTTCCATTACTTCGTTTTGAAACATAAGAGCAGAAAAATCAACCCAGAGGAGTGATACAAGGACAGGAAGTAAGAGCAGTTTCCCAAAATGCTGGCTGCAATCTTCGTAATCAGCCAAAGACACCACCCAACACATCTGGGTGGGCACCAGAGCCAATTATGCTAATTATGATTGGGCTGGATGAATAGCAAATCTGCCATATTGTGGCTAGGCAGCAAGTGGGGATAAAACATGGTGCTGGGTCGCTTCCTTCGGCTGAGACAGACCTAACAGTGAAGGCAACATTGTCACTACAGAACAGATACTTTCCTCTAACTACTGGCAATGGACCCACATTAATAAGGCAGTGTAACATTATTCCAACCTACAAGAAATGAAATAAAACAAAATACAGGCTAAAGACCATGTAAAGCCAGAGTGGACAAGCTCCCCACTCTATCTGATACAGACATCATGCCTGCCTTGCATAGGAGTCACTCAATATTACCCTCTTTCCCTGTGAGCCTCCTGAGGCAAGGCTATGTGTCCAGCTCATTCCTGGGCACTAGAAGAGAACGTGGCTCAACACGTGTTTGATGAATCAATGCTTCGACAAACTCACAAACCAGCCCTCACAAATCACCATCCTCAGTGATTCAGGTATCATCCTGTCACATGCTGCTTCAGAGGCTACATTTAGGATCTAAGGTCCCAGAAATTATAGGCATTAAGAAAACCAACAAATCTTGGCTTCTGGCGTTGCACTGCCTGGTTTCAAATCTTGGCATCATATTATATCTCTATGACCTTGAGCAAATTACCTTATCTCTCCATGCCTCAGATTCCCTTACCTGTAAAATGATGACAAAAATAGTATTTACTGAGAGGCTCTCGTGATTAAATGATATAATCCCTGTGAAAGACTTAGTACTAATAGTATAGTCTCTGACAAACATTGAGCATTCAATACATATCAATTATTTCTCCCCATTATTTTTGCTATTCTGAATCTGTAGACAGTCACCACCATGGTATATGCTTCCAATAGGATTATGAATAATACAACTTTCAGTAATTAAAATTAACCAACTACCTTTACAGGTATCAACATGAACTAATGTAAAAATGTGCTATAGAATAAAATAAGCAAATTGCACAATTCTATATGCACAGTGTATGCTTTGTGTCAGAACAATAGTATAAGCTTTGTATAAGTATACACACACACACGCCACACACATGTGGACTTTCCTCTGCCAAGTTGTACTGTAAATCCACCAGAGCGGTTACCTACTGGAGGGAATCAAAAAGATCTCCAACTATCTGTTACGTTCCAATTATAAGTAGAGTCCTGAACTATTTACTTAAATTACAATTAAAACATTAAAGCAAAACTTTTAAAATGTATACCAAAAATAAAAACAAAAAGGAAACAAAAGAAGAAAATCATCTTCAGTGCCAGCACTGGGAGGGAGCTTTGCCACGTGGCTGATGGAAAGAGGTAACCGTAATTACGTGGGTAATGGCTGCTTCTTGGCTGAACCACAGCTTCTGCCTGGCAAAGAACCCACCTACCTTTTGGCTTCCTCTGTCCACATCTTCAGCGGCAGTGCAAGTCACACCTGGGTGCTTAGCAAATACTGTAGATTAAATGAATGGATTTTTTAAAAATTTCCAAAATCTCTTTTGAAAGCCTAAAGATATTTTTTTTATCATTATTAAATCATAGCTGTGTACATTAATGCGATCATGGGGCATCATACACTGGTTTTATAGTGTATGAAAACGTTTGACACATTTTCATCACACTGGTTGACATAGCCTTCCTGGCATTTTCTTAGTTATTGTGTTAAGACATTTACATTCTACATTTACTAAGTTTCACATACACCCTCGTAAGATGCACCATAGGTGTAATACCACCAATCACCATCCCTCTGTCCACCTCCCCCCTCCCGCCCCTCCCTTTCCTCCTTCCCCCTATTCTTAAGTTATAACTGGGTTATAGCTTTCATGTGAAAGCCATAAATTATTTTCATAGTAGGGATGAGTACATTGGATACTTTTTCTTCCATTCTTGAGATACTTTACTAAGAAGAATATGTTCCAACTCCATCCATGTAAACATGAAAGAGGTAAAGTCTCCACCTTTCCGACCCTTTCATCAACAAAAAAAAGCAGAGGATTTTACCAACACAGTTTTCAAGTCACCACAGTCCTCCTCTAGGGACTGGAGAAGTGAGCCAGTGCTGTGAGGTTTTACAGGAACACACTTGCGAGAACTTTATTGCCCTTGACGGAGAGAAACTTCACTCAGCTTACGGTGTATTTATGGTGGAATTCACTCGGAGAAAAAATTGCTCTTCCAAAAAAGTCAGAATAATAGGCTCATTCTCTGAAAAGATGAATGCTTGCTTGCTCTCTCTCAGTCATGGTTAGTTCTGGCATCTACTTAAACGTGCTTTCAAAGAAGAAAGGAAGGAGGGAGGGAGGGAAGGGAGGGAGGGAGGGAGGGAAAGGGAGGGAGGGAGAGAAGGAAGGAAGGAAGGAAGGAAGGAAGGAAGGAAGGAAGGAAGGATTTCCTTAATTTTATCACAGCTGCCAAAGAGAATTCACAAAATTTCCACATTTTGAAATTAGTACCAGGAAGCAAACCCAACAGGTAAGTACATACTAACTATACTTCATTTGAACTTAATTATGAATTTCATGGTGATTAAAGAAAAAAACTCTGTAGGGTAGAATTAGAAAATCACTATTTCTGAAACAAAGAAGTTATGGGTTCTGGCAGCTTATAGTAAAACCCAACTGCTATTGGGTTATGGGCAGAAGAAATGCCATGCCCAGGATGGCCACCAGGGAGTTGCAGGCCCAGGATGGCCAATGTGAGGTGCAGGCCCAGGATGGCCAATGGGAGTTGCAGGCCCAGGACGGCTACCTGGGAGTTGCAGGTCCAGGACGGCCACCGAGAGGTGAAGGCCCAGGACGGCCACCCTGGAGGTGCAGGCCCAGGATGGCCACTGGGAGGTGTAGGTCCAGGACGGCCACTGAGAGGTGTAGGCCCAGGATGGCCACCCGGGAGTTGCAGGCGCAGGACAGCCACTGGGAGGTGCAGGCCCAGGACAGCCACCCGGGAGGTGCAGGCTCAGGACGGCCACCCGGGAGGTGCAGGCCCAGGAAGGCCACCCGGGAGGTGCAGGCCCAGGACGGCCACTGAGAGGTGCAGGCCCAGGACAGCCACCGAGAGGTGCAGGCACGGGGGGTGATGCAGGAGTGGAGGAGCCACAGAGGCCCTACAGAGCCTTTTCATTCTGTAAGTTCTACTAAGCTCCCTGCTCTCTCTCAACCTAGACAAAGAGGTCCCCAAACACTGGGAGAAAGGCCACAGGCAGACTTGAGGCCCATCCTCTCAAGAGATGGTGCCAGCAGGTCGGCCCAGACCTTTTCCAGATCTGCAATCAGCCCCAGCGCCATTCCCTGCACCCCTGGCCACCAGAGGTGTGCCTGTGACAACGCTCTGGTATGTAAGCCCAGCCTAGCTCAGGTGCGTTCGAGGCTTCTGGAGCTGGCTAGACTCTCCCTTCACATTCTTCTCCGCACTGGCAGAGACTGAAAGCCAAACAGGGATGGTGCTCTGGGACCATTTCCTACACACCCCGACTCTGGCCTCACAGAATCCCAGCGCTTCTAATCTCACGCTGGTATTGCAAACCTAAGGTGTCCACAGAGTTGGACCCACTTTAGCTGCACCTGGGTCGAGAGCACTAGCGACCTAGCACTTCCCGACACACCAGGCCTGTGTTCGCGGCAGACGTCAGAGATAAGACAGATGCATGTCGAAGTGCCTGACCACTGCTGATATCATGACTGTGGCCCTGAGTATCTGGGTCCCATCCTGTGTGCATGTGACTGCGGTGCTCTCAAACCGCCTGTAGCACAAAATGGGAGGCTAGAAGCCTGGGACCTGGGACTGGACAAAGTGGGAAGACAGCACGTCTCACACGCAGGCCAGTCTCATGACCTCACTGACCACCAGTTTCTGATCCATGAAATAGGAACAATTTTACCTCCCTGCAAGGGCTTTTGTGAAGACCAAATGAGATTGTATGCAGAGGACTGGCCAGAACTTACTGTTATTATAACAGCATAATTAAACAAAATCTCACATTCCCCAATCTTAAAACTCAATTAAAATACTTACTTCTAAAACACAAAATCTTAGTTAATCTTCAGGCCTCAGCGCCGGTGAGCTCACACGTCCTCATTGCAGTGACAGACCTGTCACTGCTGCAGGCCCTGCTTCCTATGGGACAGGTGTGTGCTTGGTGATGGGAGGTAACAGAAGGGCAGCGGCCAGGAAGGTCCCAGGAGGAGATATGGACTTCTGACTTGGGAATTGGGTGATCTGGAGCATGTCTGCCTCTCTTGTGTCCCCATGGGCAGAATGGCCCTGAATCCCAACTCCCACTGGAGCTGCGGCACAGAATAGCAGGAAGCAGCAGCCTCAGCAGCGCCGTCCTGTTGCAGGTTGGTTTTAAACACAGTTCTCAGGAATCTCTCTTTCCCAGTGAGCTCTGGTCTGCAGATAACACCCCAAACAAGATTTTTTATGCTTATGCCTGTGCTGGTCCCATATTCTATCCAACAAAAGCCACAGGGTACACACATCCCTTTCTGAACCTGGTAATCCTGGGACCAAGCAAAATGACAACAGGGATAGCCTGGTGAAAAATCCCAAGCTATCACAGCTCTCTCTGGAAAGGCAAGGACACTCCCAAAGACAGCCACAGAGGCGTTATGGTCTCAGCCCTCTCTGGAAAGGCAAAGGACACTCCCAAAGACAGCCACAGAGGCGTCATGATCTCAGCCCTCTCTGGAAAGGCAAAGGACGCCCCCAAAGACAGCCATTGAGGCGTCATGGTCTCAGCCCTCTCTGGAAAGGCAAAGGACGCCCCCAAAGACAGCCACAGAGCCGTCATGTTCTCAGCCCTCTCTGGAAAGGCAAAGGACGCCCCCAAAGACAGCCACAGAGGCGTCATGGTCTCAGCCCTCTCTGGAAAGGCAAAGGACGCTCCCAAAGACAGCCACAGAGGCGTCCTGGTCTCAGCCCTCTCTGGAAAGGCAAAGGACGCCCCCAAAGACAGCCACAGAGGCGTCCTGGTCTCAGCCCTCTCTGGAAGGGCACAGGACGCCCCCAAAGACAGCTACAGAGGCGTCCTGGTCTCAGCTCTCTCTGGAAAGGCAAGGACACCCCCAAAGATAGCCACAGAGGCGTCATGGTCTCAGCCCTCTCTGGAAGGGCAAAGGACGCTCCCAAAGACAGCCACAGAGGCGTCACAGTCTCCACTGTTGGTTCTGGATGTTCATTTTGGGGGATCACTGAAGTGACCACTGATGGCGGCAACGGAGACCTGGGTGCTCAGAAAGACACATTTGTCTGTCTGCAAGAGCAAGAGAGACCTAGCTCTGAGCTCTGAGCTCTGTACCTGTCCCAACAACAGGTCCAGGTCAGCTTCATCTCAACATTGCCTCTCTGCTAGACCAGGTTCCCAGGAGCCAGTTAACGCTGTGGCCACAGACACAGCCCCAACACACCGTCTCCTGGAAGAGGGTCGCTGCGACCCAGAGTGGTTCAGGTACTCAGCTCTGGCATAGTGTATTTCATGGTTCACTCGTACCTGACCACAAGAAACTCTGAAGTGGTAACTGTCCCTTTATTTATTCAGTAAATATTTACCGAGAACCCTAGATAGGCTCTCTACAATCCAGTGTGCTAGGTGGAGACTAATTTACAAAGCAACAGAAGAGGGCCATTAAAGCAAGAGTGAGAGGCCAAGGCCCAGGGAACACAGGGTTGGTGGAGGAAGCAGGCTCACAGGGGAGCCTGCATTTGCTTGTGTGCCTAGCGTTCTCTGAATCAAGGAGTGCATGTGGCTGCACAGGACACCAAATACAACTGTGCTGTCTTACCCTTGTTTTTCTCACCTCTCAAAAGACAACGAGTCCAGGGCTCTGCAATTCTTTAAGGGTACCATCTGGGACCCAGTTTCTGGTCCTTGGGCCTTCCTCATGGTAACAAAATGGCTGCTCCACCTCAGCCATCACATGCAAGTTCCAGGAAGGAGGAAGAAATAGAGCAAAGAAAAGAAGGCCTGGCTAGTTCAGGATGTTCTTTGTTTTATCAGGAATAAAAAAATAAAAAAGTTCCCAGATGCCTAACATAACTAGATTCCTGTGAACCAGAAAGAGCCCACATTCCCACCTCAGTGGTGGAGAGTCTGAGGCATATCTTAAAATTGGGAACACGGTCAGCTAACTGGATCAGCATAGACGAGGTCTGCCACTGAGGGAGAGAGAAAGAACGGCTATCAGCCGGGCAGCTTGCAATGTCTAATAGTTGTAGGCATACGTGGGTGGCTTATCATTAGTGCCATCTATCTGAACACTGGCGGCAGCTCCCTCTCTGCACGACCAGTGTCAGCATTCTCACTACTTCCCTTGACTGATACTGACTGCACAGCCACCACGTGTTAGGCACAGCACCGGCTCCTGGGTATGCAGTGAGACGTGCCGATCTTCTTGCCTGTCATCTGGCCGTGCCCTGCCCTGTGAGACTTCCTGCCTGCACAGAGGCAGCCAAGCCAAAATGCACAGGGGAACAGGCTCTGGTCAATGCACATGTGCAGACACAGCAAGGTCCTTCCAGCCGTGCCTGTGACAGCTGGATCAGCCCTCAGATATTGACTCCCGACACCTCATTCACTTCCCACAGCCGTGCATCTCTCTGGGTTCCTAGTGCACAAGCTGAGAAGTTTGCTCACTCAACAACTCACTGGCTATCTACTCTGCTCAGCGGTGGGGCTGGCCAAGAGGGAATGCTGGGTGTCAGCATCCATCCCTCCTTCCTTCCTGAGACAGAACCCCAGTTCTGTTGAGATGAGCATCTGCTCACCTGTCACGTGATGGATTATAACGGGACAAAGTCCAACATGATGATGCAATTTTCTGCCTTCCCACACTCCCCATAGCCAGAAGTGCCATGTGACCTAGTTCTTGCCAGTTGGAACTCGTGCAGGGGTTCAGAGAAAGCGTTTGCTTTCCTGATCCAGGCAATAGGTGCAAGTGGCACCCCTATGCCCTCCTTTTCCCTACTCTGAATGCAGATGCAATGCTTGGAACCACAGCAGCCACTTTGCAATGATAAAGCAATAAGTGACAGAAAGAAGATGGTATTATAGAATGAAGTGAGCAGAGGACAGTGTCACTGATCTAGCTCTGGCCCTTGACAATCTGTCTCTGCATTCATTGTCATATGAGAAAAATTAATGCAGATTTATTTAAAATTCTGTTAATTGGGTATAATCCTGTTGGCCAAGAATATCCTGAAATGTTATAAATGGTAAACAAGAATGACAGCCTTCCTGTCCTCATGAACTGGGCACTTTAAGTAAGAGAGATGACTAGCCAGGTGAGGTCAAATTCTGGTGAGGAAGCAGAGTGTAGCAGGTGCACAAGATGGCCCCAAGCTACTCAGGGGATGGGGACAGGGCCAGCATTGCCCAGGAAGCCTCATTCAACTAGAAGAAAAGCTCCTCTTTTCTACATTTTTTTGAATGCACAGTATACTAACTTTCCTAAGATAATGCCAAGACCCTCCCCCCAGCAAACCTTTTTACTCACCTGTCTACTTTTCCCCAAGGTCAAATCATTCGTTCACACTATGCCTCCTGTAAATCTCTCACCCTTATGAGTTTTTTTTTGTTTTTTTTTTTTTTTTTGCTTCAAAGCTGATCTGGGTTTACCCAGAACTCTGCCTAGAGTGCGGGAGAGTAATGCAGGTCACCGCGCCAGGCTGCAGCTTCTGTGCGAGTGAATTGTTAATTATTAACAAAGAAGAGAAAAAGATACCAACTTAGCAATCATCCCAGAATAAAACTATAGTTAAGAACATCCCACTTCAGCCCAAGGAAAACGGCTTAGCCATCCCATTTTAGATATTACCACGTGTCAGTGATCAAGGCCATAAGTGAATTACCGTAAAAACGAAGCTACAGCGTAAGAATATAAGCAGTTACACACCGATTCTTGCCAGTAAAAGCACAGACAGGAAACATAAGGCAGAGGGGTTCTAGGAACGCTACAAATCAGCCCGTTGAACACCCGCGTTTCCGCACTCGGCGTTTCCACTTCGCAAAAGGTTCGCAATCCATAGTATTTGCTACCCTATTGAGGAAAACTATTTTAAGACTAATTAGCATGAAATTTTTAGAATGCAAATGCTTTTCATTTAGACATAAAACAAAATGCCACGACATTTCTTCCATCCATTTATCATAAACAAGTTAATTACTGTGTAACAAATCGTTCCTGCTGGAATCTGTGTGTGTGGGGGCTTCTGGCGAGCTGACTCAGGCAAGAGAAGGAGCCGCAAAGTCGTCATTAACAGCCGATGGCGCCCTGAGAACGAAGCGGGACTCTGTGAAGCTGTGCTTGTCACATTAAGGTTAAGCTCTCTCCGTTGGAATAACTCAATTATAAATAGTCATTATCCATTTAACTTGATTCCTGCCAGACTAACAGGAACACCATGCTTCTTTATTTTTGACACAGCCACGCTCACCACAGCTTGCAGTTGCAAAGTTTTCTACATACATAGGGACATGTTTGTGTCCTGGCCTGAGTGGGTGCCAGTTTTAGCTTTTGCCTCTATATGTGAGAAGCAATTCGATGGCAGCCCACCCCAGAGGAGGGAGCAGAGGACCCAGGACCCAGGAGGCCTGGGAAAGGCTCTGCAGTCCTTGCACGAACCAGGCTTTGGCTGGGTGCATCTCCTGTGTGACTGCGCGACAGTTTACAGGACAATTCGCACATGGATATAGTTCGTGAGCTGATCTACATTCACCTGGGACCACATGACTCTTTGCCCTCTTCTAGGTGAACACCATCTGGGCACAGCAGCCAGGCCGACATCAGACAGTGGTCCGAGCTTCCCCACCACACCTGCCTCAGGCAGGGAACAGTATGGCCTGGACCAGTGGCAGGCCGAGATGCCTGCACAGCCCAGGACAACAGGGAATAAACAGTTGTTTGAAACTTTACAATGTATTGTAAAAAGTATGAGAATTTGTCCTTCCTGCTGTGGTAGGCAGTACTATTTATAAAAGAAAGGCTTTTTTTTTTTTTTTTTTTTTTTAAGTCCCTGAATAAAATGTATCCTCTTAAGATCTCATCACATTTAGCCACATACTCAGGGAGGCTCACAGGTGCCAGTGTCAGCATGGCACAGGAGTTGTGCAAACAGCGGCTGCACACAGGGCTTCAGAGCTGTATGTACGGGACGGTGGGGACAGCACAGCACATCAAGAGTGACGGAGCCCCAGGGCCTTCTCTGCAGATCCACAGGGATTCTCAGTAACCCAGAGGATCTTCCAATGCCAATACACATACCATTAATGGAACCTCTGTAGAAAACTTTTTATTTTGTATGCCTGTTCAGACGGTGCATCCGTTCTGCGCCTAGGCCAACAGCCTGGAGGGCTTTTCAGTTTTTTGGTGATCACTAAGCAAGTCAATACTGTCAAAATTCAGGTAATAAGAAAAGCTGGGTTCAGTGTAAAATAAAAGTCCCGAGTCACATAACCAGGGATAAGCAAGGTAAGCCAACGAGCTCTGTCTTGGAAGGTAAAGGTCTGTGTGGGACAAATACTGCCCATGAGCACACTCACACATAACCTGCTGTCAGCTCTTGAGGGAAAATTCTATACTCTGGGAATACAGAACTAGTAGAGAAGCCAACGGCCTGAGGATATCATGAATGGGAAATTCAGTTTTGATACTTTATGGAAAGTTTGCTTTCTCTGTCAGTTTGAAATCAGAGGCCACCACTTCTGGGAAACTCGTGCCAAGAAGGAGAGTCCCCAGCTAAGGAGTTCACGGTACCCCTTTGACACAGTGGGGACGGAAGAACTGATTTACTTGCCCTCCGGTGCCAATATAAAGTTTAATTAGTTTGTCTTGAAAGGGAAACATTTAATATGCAGAATGACTTACTGTCATTCGAGTTTGGAAGCTGACTCTCACTTTCCCATCACGGATGCGGATTTAATCCTGCAATGATGATGAAGCTAATTGGTACTCTCCCTCCTGCGTGTGTGTGATCCTGTTGTCAGTGGGCAGTAATGGAAATGAACGCCACATTGGTGAGCAGAACGTCTGTGGGTTTATTTACCGCATTTCCAACAACACTGTCTGCTTTATCGTGCATTTCAAAGCAGGGATAATTTAAGAATCCAGAATTTCATACATAAAAATACTTGGTAAGAAAGTCTCTCTCTGAACATTATTTGGGTGATGTTACATCTGAATTCTAATTTGTTGCCCAGGAAATGATTCACTTCACTCAAAAATGACAGGGATTCTGAATCATTCACCTGTGATGCAAGATGCCTGGGAGGTCGAGCAATTTGCACCTTGCTGACTTCACAGCCATCATTTTGCAGAAAACAGCACGAA
The DNA here is from genome assembly GCA_963574355.1 of Loris lydekkerianus. Taxonomy (NCBI): domain Eukaryota; kingdom Metazoa; phylum Chordata; class Mammalia; order Primates; family Lorisidae; genus Loris; species Loris lydekkerianus. The sequence goes on along the minus strand of CAUYPK010042737.1, from coordinate 10,283 downwards.
GAAAAGGCGGGCCTGGCTTGGAGGAAAAGCGTGGCTTGCGATCCCGCCCACCCCCAGGCCCCGCCCCTACCTTTGAGTAGCTTCTCCCCTTCCAGAATATTTTGTGAGATTAAGGCCGTGTAATCTTCTTCGGAGAACCCGGCCTTGCAGGTCTCTCTGGCTGTAAGATCCTCATTATGGGCCTGAGAACATAAAGGAGAGGGGATAAAACAAACCTAAGTTCACAGGGATTTAATTTGACCCACTCACATAGGGCGCTGGGCACAAGGTCTCTGGCAGACAGGAAAATGTTGGTAAGCCAGTCTCCACCCCAGAGGTGGTGTCAGTCTGCTTTTCTGGTCTCTGGGGATCCAAGGAGCCCAGGCCGTAGATTGGGGACACAGCGGGAGGTTCTGTAAGGAGCTGAGGCAGCTGACAGCGGGCCTGCAGGTCAAGGCCACATCAGAACCTGGAGGGAAGCTCCGAGCTACCCCCGCCAGGCAGAGGTAGAGGACTTCAGCGTCCTCTCCAAAGGCAGGGAGGCCCAGTGAGCACTGGCTCTTGCAGGGCCATTCAGACTGGCAGGACTGGCCATTCAGAGGCAGCTTCCTCAGCTTCCTCTCTGGTCACCGGGGAGGTCAGAGGAGACTCCAGGACCACTCAGAGCTGGGCAAGGAAGACGACTCCGCAGGAGGCAGAGAGGAGGTGGTGGGAGCAGCTGCCCCTCCATCTTCTCTCCACTTTGGGCACTTGTGCACCTCAGAACCCCCATCCCCAGCCCAGCCAGGTAAAAGAGCTTGTCCTAGGGAGCTCGCTCGCCGTTCCGGCCCGATCAGGAAGTCTAGAGTCCAGGCACAAGGGTGGGGAGGATGGGGGGACGACGAGGCCCCTCCCAAGAGCTGGGAGTGGGCTCCACAGACAAGCGGGGCGCCGGGCTGTGGGGTGGAGGAAGAGGCAGAGCGTGCAGCGGGGAGCCGCCCCTCCACAGGAGCGGGAGCGCAGCGAGGGAGCCAGCGCAGGGCGCCCGGGGCGCAGCCTGCAGTCACGCCTTGCTCGGCTGGAGGGAAACCTGCCTCCCGCCGCCTCCAGCCCCGGCTCCGTCTGCGGAGGCTGCCCCGAGCTCCAGGCCGCTCGACGCCAGCCTCGAGGCGGGCGCCCTCAGCCCGAAAGCACCAACGGGGGGCGGGAGAGAGGGACGCGGGGTCATTCCTTGGGGAAAAAGGTCCAAACCGCGGCTCCTTTCCCCGGGAACGGAGCTCCAAATAGCGCCTGCAGCCCGCGGGGAGGCCAAACTCGTCCCGGAAAGTTTCGGCCCGCCCGGGCCGTGTGCCCAGCACCGCCCCAGCGCCCCGGGCCTCGGAGCAGGCCTCCCGCCGCCGCACTTGTTTATTTCCGAGGTTAGCAAAGCGCGGCCCGGGAGGAGGCAGCGAGGCCGATCGGCCACGAGAGGGGGTTCCTGCCACTCCTGCCGCCCCGCCGCCTCCGCCCAGGGGCGCCCCCGGAGCAGCCGCTCACGCTGCCCCCGCGGGCCCTGCACCTCGCCGGGCGCAGAGCGAGGCTGGGACGGGGCCAGCGGGCCCCGTAAGCAGAAAGCGGACGCCGGGCTCAGTCTCCCGGGGTGCCACCCCCGCCCTGTGCCCGCCGGGTGCCCGGCTTCCCCGCCCCGCTCCGGGCCGCGCGGCCCCACCAGACACAAGGGCTGCATCCCGCGCCTCGGTCTCGGCGGCGAGCGTGCCCCGAGGTCCTCCTGCACCAGCCACCGCGACGGTCCTGCCAGCAACCGAGAACTGAGCCGGCACAGTTCAGCGGACCCCCGACCCCTGGGCAGGAGCAATGTGACGGAGACCCCCCCTCCCCATGCCTGGCCCGCCGCCTCCAGGCTCCGCACGCCCGCAGCACGGCCCGGGCTGGGCTCGCCAACTCCGGAGGCGCGCGGCTGCCGGGCGATGGAGGGCGCGCGGGCTCCGCCGGTGGGCAGCCGGCCTCGGAGCGGGCGAGCCGAGATCCGGGCAGCAGCCGCGAGCTGGGAGCGGACGCAGGATGGTCGGCGAGTCCCGGTGCTGGCAGAGCCCTCCGGGTCCCCCCCCAAATCCACACTCCCACCCAGCTCTGCATCGCCGCTTTCTGCCGGCACGGCGGCCGCCGCCGACCGCAAGCAGCTTCTCGGAGCGCCGGCGCCGGGCAGGATACGGCGGTGTGCGCGGCGGGGCGCTCGGCGCGGGTCGGGGAAGACCGGGAGAACCCAGCGGGCGTGTGCGCGCCCAGCCGACTCCGGTGGCGGCCCCGGGCTTCCGAACGGCTCGAGCGGGAGGCGGCAACTTACCCGGAGCGCAGCGGAGAGCGACAGCAGCACGAGCAGCACGCCAGCGCCCGCGGTCATCTTCCCCGCCGCGCCGCGCCCCGGCTCTCGCCCGGTGCTCGGCGCCCGCTCCCCGCCGCCGCCGCCGCCGATCGCCGGTCCCGAGCCTCCAGCCCGGCTGCGCCTCCGCGCTCGCCGCTTCGGCTCCAGGAGCGAGGCCAAGTCCGGCCGGCGGCGCGCTGTCTCCGGCCGGTGCGTCCGCCGGCCTCGCAGCCGCCCGCGCCTCTGTTCCGCGCGCTCCGAACTGCAGGTGAAGCCGCGCGGATGCCCCGCCGAGGCCCCGCCCCACGGCCCAGCCCCTGCGCTCGCCGGGCCTGACGCGGGCCTTAAAGGCGCCGCGCCCCGCACCCCCCAACCCCAGCGCCGCCCCTGCCTGCCCGCAGCCGCGCATCCCCGCCCACCCCTGGCCCAAGGGGCGTCTGGTGCCCGGTTCCTAGCCAAACGGCCGAGGACACTCACTCATTCTGGACGGAAAGGCACTGGGCGTGGAGGCTGCGGAAGGCACTGAGGTTCACGCCCCCCAACCCAGGGCACCCCCTTCTGGATGGGGCGCCCCGCGGTCTTAGCATTACTTCCTGCCTGGGCCCCCGGTGGGAGGGGCACCTCCGCTGTGTTCCTTGTATTTAAATGTCTTCTCACCCTTGACGCAGGCCTATCTCCTGGACTTAAGCTGAGGGGGCCAGGCAGGTCAGGCGGGATGGTCACTACCTCGAGACAGGCGCAGATGAGAAAAGGAGGACCAAGGCCCAGGGTTCAGCTGCCGGGCTTTGCCCACCCCCCTCTCACTGGGAGGCTGGAGTCTGGGCCCTGTGTCTGATGTGCCCTGAGGACAGGCTACAGTACTGATTCCGGTTTGCAGTCAAAGGCTGCTGAGAAGCCAGGACAGAAAGCAGAGACTCTAGAACAGGATGGAAGTCCCAGACTGGGCTGCTGTCGGGACGCTCTGCACAGACGGTGGGAGGCGGCGCCGAGGCCTCCGGGAGGTACTTTCTGCACTGAGGGACACTTCTCTACAGGACTGTTAAGTTAAAAATATGTACTGCTTGGAAGGTGAGTAAATGTTTCTGCATCTTTCCTTTGGGCTTGAGGATTTGAAGAAAATTGGTTTTGTTGGCTCAGATATTTCAAAATTTCTTTGTCTTGGTTTGGAGGAGCTCTGTGTCCAGAATACATTAGTTCTGGTTTAAGAAATGCCCTGGAAAGGCAGAGGAAGAAGGCTGAGTGACACCGCAGAGCCTGGGGATCAGCATCAACTGGGGTAGCGCCTCCTGCCACCCTCCCAGGGCCTCACGCTGGGTAGCAGGTGGTCTGCTGGTCAGCGCTCTGCCCTGCCCTTAAGAAAATCAGATTTTTGATAACATGAGAGGAGTGGATTAGGCTCTGTACCAAGAACTCGAGGCTAGATTTGGTTTGTGCACATGCAGCTCGAGGACTACAAAATGGGATGTGAAGTCTCTGTGCCAACCTGCCTCTGCTTACCCTTGTACCCTTCCCAGCCTGGTGGGAGAGGAGGGTACCACTGTCTTGCTGAGTGTCCTGAGGTCCTCCCTGGGCAGCGAGGTATCCATGAGCCAACCTGCCTCAGTCTACTCCTGAGCCACGTGCCCACACCTTTGAAATACGTCCTTTCTGCTTCTCTCCTTTTTCAGGGTGTGTCATCCCTGCCCAGATGACATCAGGAGCTGACCAATACAGCGCTCCAGTCTTGGGTCTCTTGTCTATTGTCCTGAAATGTCCAGGTTGGGGGGGGGGGTTGCCTTTGTCTGCAAAAACCCTGAACATTATGGAAATGGTTTCTTAGGAGAGGTGACACAGCCCAGCCTTTGCTCTACCGTGCTCTGGGAAACTGCTCAAGTGCTGACAAGTGTGCCAATTTGAAAAGAAAAGGGCTGGGGGCAGGGACAGGACAGTTGGACGCTGAGGACCAAACACTGGGCTAAACACGTCTCCCTCTACTCTTGAATGTCCGAGTTTTGACTCCACTGAAACACATGTGACTTCTAGACAGGGCATATCCTACAGGGCGCTAACTATGTGCTGCACATAGGCATGGGAGTTCTGTGTCTATCTGCTCTTGCACCCCCCCCCCCCCCAGCTAAATCAGGAGGGCCTGTTACTACCCCGTGTGCAGCCAGGCAGAGGAAGGTGGAAGCTGTGTGCACTGTCGCCCCGGCCGGGGGCCCTGGTGTGGGTGGCAGTGCCCACACTTGTTTGTTCAAGGAAGCCTTGCTATGCAGTATCGAGTGTCTCCTGGGAGCTCGCGTGTTCGGGAATACAGTTTCGGAAGCACTGCAGTAGCCGGTGCCAGTCCAGCAGGGAGCATTGGTTTATCAGACTTACTCGGAATGGAGCAATGAGGATACTGGGAGGGAAGGAAGAACATGATCTGAAATGCCAGGCTGTGCTTTTGAAGCATGGTCCCCAGTCCAGCAGCATCAGCAACCTGCAGGGGCTTGATAACCACCATGGGCCTAGCCCACTGTCAACACTTCCCAGGTGACACTCAGTGGCTAGGAGCATCATAAAAATGCTCCTGCTCTGTGTCTGCAAGAGCACAGCCTGGGGCTCCACCTGAGGATGCTGGAGGGACATGGTGCAGCCGCTGGGGGGCTCACCTGCCCGTGCCCTGCCCTGAGTGGGGAGCGTGGCAACGGGCCTGGCAGAGGAGCCATTATCTGTGCACAGTGGATAAAGAGCCCTAGAGAAAAGTGTGCTTTTGTTTCTGAGAGAGATGAAGGAAATGCATTTGGGAGGGTAATGTGAACGACGATTTCCTCTCAACACCTGGAAACTGTTGACTATAATTGGGCTGCAGATGTTTGCTAAGATCCGTGGGCCTCTCCTCTCTGCCTCCCACTTGTGGAGGTGAGCCTGGGAAGGGGCACATCTTCAGGAGCAAATCAAATACTTGCAGCAGGCCTTCATCTCCCTGTCTTCTTGTCAGATGTTAATTTGTTTTCCCCATTGTTTATCATAATTTTTTTTAAGACACTTCAATGTTAGATAAAAAAGCTGTTTTGTAAAGAAAGCAGGGGAGACGTTAGCGAAAGATTTGTTCGTAGAATAAAACAATATCTTTGTGGGCGATGGAAGATATTTGTGGCGCTGCAGGAAGGAATGAAATCAGCCTGATACCCAGCTCGAGAAAACCTCCTGCATAGAGCAGAGAAGAGCGATGTTAAGGGAAGAAGCCAGAGAGACTGGCTGAGAGGGAGGGAAGGAGGGGGGGAGAGAGAGGGAGAGAGAAGCTGAGAGAGAGGGAGAGAGAGAGAGAGAGAGAGATGGCCCAGGTAGCTCTCTGCCTTCAGAGCAGCGTTTCATCAGGAGCAGAGAATGGCTGTTAGTATCATGGTTTTCATTTTTCCCAGCATCATCTTTCTCCTTTAACCTGGGTTGATACTTACTGTGTCCAGGTTCTCCGGAGTTGGAGGTTTCTAATTCATTTGCTCCTGCTGTCCTCACACTGGAAGGACCTTCCACGGATGGAAGACAGACACCTGTTCTGGGACACAGCTGAGACTCAACAGGAGGCTGCTTGCCTTAGAACCGGAGAGGGCGGGAGGGCAAGGCTCCCCCTGGTGCAGAGATTTCCCAAGGAGAGATGCAAACGTCCCCTCCCAACCCAAACTCTCTTCTTTGTCCCTGCTCCTCCTCAGGCAGGAGTGTCCAGCCCAAGCCAGATGCACAACACCCCCCCACCAGACATCTGTACCTCTCCAGGGCTGACCCTCTGCCTCTGACTTGCGTTGCTCTTTCTCTTGGGCCAGTGACTTGGTTTTGGCTTCCCTGGGCTTCTTCGCCCCTCTTCCTTCACGGTGCAGTGGAGTTCCTCGCTGTCCCCTGCCACTCCGGGAGCCTGGAGGCCAGGGGATGGTGTGTTCTACCCTCTCCAGGCGGCCCAGTGTCTGACTCTTAGAGGTCCCCAGTAGATGAACAAAGGAATGGTATCAGTTGGGGCCATGAGGCCTGCATGGGCCACACTTGTGACCCTGGGTACTTCTTATACGTCTCCTTATACCAAGGAAGAAACCAAGGCACCCAGCAAGCGGAGCTCCCTTAACCCCAAGGCTGCTCCCCAGGATGCTGTGCTGTCTGGGTTCAGGGGAGCTGCTCCTGCTGCTTTGGGCAGTGGGAGTTGGGGAAAGACTTGAAATCATTGGAAATCTCTATAGAGCAGGCATTGTAGCTCAGAGGGAAGAGAATCATGGCCTTGCAACCGTCAAAGGTGTCGGGTCTGCGGAGGACCGTGGGGGGCATTTCAGGGCCCTGGGGCTCTCTCTCTGTCCCACATAGGGTTCTGCTTGTTTGTTTCCTGTCTGCCTGAGAAGGGGATGGGATGTGGTGGGGAGCAGAGAGATACGCGTTGCCGGGATGCCCATATAGAACTTCACCGAGACCTTGTGCCTGACAGGGAGAAAGGAGGTGAGGTGAGCTTGGCCAGAGTGGGGGTTGTGGGCATGGAGGACTGACAGCATCAGCCTGAGGGGCATGCATATTTTGGCTCCCAGGGGGACAAGAGGCCCCCACCCCAGAGCACCTGCTCCCTGCATTCCTCACTTGGTGTCTTGGGTTGACTGCAGGCACCAGCCACTATCCTGATACCATCAAGGTAGGGCAGAGAATTGATTTTTTTTTTTTTTTTTAATCTTTTTTTCCTTTTGTCATTTCTTCCCCCAAAGCCTGTCCCAAGTTCATCCACTTCCCTCCAGCTGGAACTAGTCCAAAGTTCATCTACTTCCCTCCAGCTGGAACTCTGAGCCCCGCTGTGTCCCTCCTGGATCCCTGGAGCAATGTCCCCTCCCTGCTGTCTCTGCAAACCAGGCCCCAGGGCACCCAGTGAACACTGAGCAGCAGCCCGTCCATCACCACGGGCCTCCCATGGACCCCCGATCTCTCTGCGTGGCCGCAAGATCCTAAACTGTCTTGCCTCTGCTGGAGATTTCAGCCTGGTCCCCACATCCCCAGCTCACACCACTGGCCTCCTGACTGCCCCAGACCTACCCCATTTTGGTCTCTGAATCTGCTGTTTGTAACGTTCTGTTCCAGACCCTCAGGGCTGATGCAGGCTTCTACTCAGTGGAGCTTCTGGCCCCCTGGAACCTCCCCCTACCACCTCTCATCACCCAGGACTGCTCAATCCATCATTCTGGTTTTCTCTTCTTCCCAAATATCTCCAGAGGGGCAGAGGCGTCTCTGGCTGCCTGCCACTCCCTCTTCTTCCCCAGCACCCAGGGCAGGACCTGGCAGCAGGCACTCAGCTCAGATTTGAACAGTGGACATCTGGATGTGTTTTCTGGAACACTAGGAGAGGAGATGGAGTTTCCCAGGACTCACCCTCACAAGAATGGGGATGGCCCACGATGCCACAGGGACCCAAACTGCTGCCAGACACAGTTGGAAGGGACACAGTGGGGCCAGCGAGGGCAGGTCAGGTGAGCACACCAGCATCGTGAGATTCCAAGGGCAAGGGGCAGGGGAGTGCAAGGAAGATGACAAAAACAAAGGTCCAGGGAGAGAAAGTCAAGTTCAATAGTAAAATAAGCAACATCAGATTTAAAGGGAGGGGGAGGAGGAAAACAGGGAGATGCTGGGTAGGAGTGGTCAGCAGTGGCAATAAAACCCCAGAGAGACCAAGAAAATGGATAGGAAGAGGAAAACGGGTTTTGCACATTAAAGTGTCTGCCCGGAATGATGAGCTGGGGCAACATGGTGACGTTGTGCTGGCTGCAGCCGGGCAGCGTATGCCAGAGGAGACACCACCTACCTGCAGAGCAGGGGAGCTGAGCCTTTCAAGTTACACTTAACCTGATTTTCTTATGGGGGTTACTGCTGGTCACCTCCAGAATACAAGTTCCAGGCTGTTGAAAGGTGGCCAAGTCCCTTGGTGGGACAGGTGTGCCCAGACCATTCCATTCTGCTCAGGTAGCATGCAGAGAGGGCCTGCCAAGGTGGACACTCGGCCAAGTGTACTGTCCTCAGGAGGCAAGCCCTCTATTAGTCCCCGGAGACATACCCTTCCTTTGCTTTCTGGGTCTGCAGCTGAAGGCCGAGCCAATTGGACAGGCCACTGGAAGGCCCCACCTGCTTGAGCACACAGTCCCTTTAGGTAGCACTTCCTAGGCACAGCAAACTTCAGGGGAGCAGCAAAACCACCTGACAAGCTTCCCAAATATAGGAGAACCTCTGTAAGTTGACCATCCAAAGGATAGTAACAAACTGGTCAGCATACAGAGGGGGTCAACATAAGGAACTAGGCCTACAGTACTGATAAGTACATGTGGTGCATGTCCAGTTGTGAAAATTAGGTCAACTTAAGAAGGTGGTCAGTGTCGGGAGGTGGTCAGCTACTGTACACTGACCCCTGCCCATCCCTGTAGGTTTAGGGCCTGGGGAACACTGTTCCCAACACATCCCAGGCGAGTCTGAAGGCTCTCCAGTATCTAACCTTCCCTAAAGGTACACCATCACCCCAAAGGTTCCCACCTCCAACACCTTATTGGAATTTAGGTTTGACTTCTTTCCCATAAGGAGGCTTTTGCGGTTGGTGGATGAAGGCCTGATGTGATGTAGGGAAATGTGACAAGTGTCCAGACATGGCTGGGATACCCCCCGGGTGGGTGTGACAGTGGGATTCTCAGGACAGCCAGGAGAGGCCTCCAGGTGACCCAACAGCATGTGGGGAACAGGGAGAGAGGCCTGGAGAAGGAGGGGATGTGATGCTTACATGGTCGTCTGGGCTACTCTGCAGGAGATGTGGCCGTCAAGCCACAACGGGCGAGGTTGGACCTGAGGATCAGGATTCCTCCCACAGACAATGCCCAAGTTTGGCCAGCCTCGTGCAGTGGTGGCGACTGCAGACCGGTCAGTGGGGAGGAGAGCTGGGGTGTCAGAGGATGGCATGGGATGTGCATGTAAGTCATCAGATGCAAGACCCTCCCTCTGCCCCCAACAGGCTGAGATCTGCACCTGCCTTTTAGCCTTTGCCCTCCCCAGGACTAAGGAAGACGAATGGCATTGCAGGGGAGGATCACGGGTGCTCTGCAGAGACTATGTGGGTGCTCCGGGAGGAGGATCACAGGTGCTCTGCAGAGACTATGTGGGTGCTCGAGGGGGAGGATCACAGGTGCTCTGCAGAGACTATGTGGGTGCTCCAGGGGGAGGATCACAGGTGCTCTGCAGAGACTATGAGGGTGCTCCAGGGGGAGGATCACAGGTGCTCTGCAGAGACTATGTGGGTGCTCTGTGGGGAGGATCACGGGTGCTCTGCAGAGACTATGTGGGTGCTCGAGGGGGAGGATCACAGGTGCTCTGCAGAGACTATGTGGGTGCTCGAGGGGGAGGATCACGGGTGCTGTGCAGAGACTATGTGGGTGCTCCAGGGGGAGGATCACAGGTGCTCTGCAGAGACTATGTGGGTGCTCGAGGGGGAGGATCATGGGTGCTCTGCAGAGACTATGTGGGTGCTCTGTGGGGAGGATCACGGGTGCTCTGCAGAGACTATCCAGGGGCTCTGGGGGGAGGATCATGGGTGCTCTGCAGAGACTATGTGGGTGCTCTGGGGGAAGGATCACAGGTGCTCTGCAGAGACTATGTGGGTGCTCTGTGGGGAGGATCACAGGTGCTCTGCAGAGACTATGTGGGTGCTCGAGGGGGAGGATCACAGGTGCTTTGCAGAGACTATGTGGGTGCTCTGTGGGGAGGATCACGGGTGCTCTGCAGAGACTATGTGGGTGCTCGAGGGGGAGGATCACCGGTGCTCTGCAGAGACTATGTGGGTGCTCGTGGGGGAGGATCACGGGTGCTGTGCAGAGACTATGTGGGTGCTCCGGGGGGAGGATCACTGGTGCTCTGCAGAGACTATGTGGGTGATGGGGGGGGAGGATCACCGGTGCTGTGCAGTGAGTGTGTTGGTGCTCGGGGGGGGGGGTCTCGGGTGGTGTGCGGT
>CAUYPK010042735.1:0-29595 GCA_963574355.1 Loris lydekkerianus | reverse complement strand
GGGAATGAACAACAGATGAGGTAGGACCTGGGGATGGCGCATGTTAATAGTACTGGAGTAGGAAGAGAGAGAGGAAGGGCACTGATGGGATGGGGAGAGTTCAGTGGACGTTTCTGTCGTTTCTAATGAGAGAATCTCGAGTAAACAAGGTTCTAAAATGATGAAATTAGAACAGATAAAGGCAAATGACAATTTCCACCAAAGCATGCTATGGGTAGAGCAGATCACATGGCATCACTCAGGATCGCTCAGGATTATTGATGAAATGTCATTGGTGAAGGTACAAGTAACAGATGCCAGGTCTGCAGTCCTAGCAGCTAGTTCTAGGAAACAGATTGTTGGTAACTATGCTCGCTAAATTCTGGGAATTTATTTCACAAGTAAGGCATGGAGTCAGCAGCAATTTGATATTCACCTCTTTGAGGCTGAGGATGAAAAACAGTCACAGATAAGCCAGGTCACACTGGGGAGGGAGTGAAATTGGCTTTCACAAAATGAAATGCAAAGCAATGGTTTGGGGTTAGGGTTGCTAATACCGGATGTCAGTTAACATTAGAATTTCGTATAAACAATAATTTTTAGTATGATAATGTCCCATGTGAAATCTGGGACATACTTAACATTAAAACATTATTATTTACCTGAAATTAAAATTTAATTTGGCATTTTGTATTTTGTCTGTAAACCTATTTAGTGTACTTACGTTTTTGCAGGGCAATTATTGTTTATTGAATCACAAAATGTTAGTTGTAAAAAAGATCTCAGGTAATCTAACACATCACTTATTTTATGAAGAGCAGATCAAGGGTCAGAGCCCAGATATGCCTCCCAGCTGTCACAGAGGCAGGGCTGGGCCCAGACCGCTACAGAAGGGTAATTCCCAGTTCTATTTTTAAGTATAAATCTCTAAGATACCTTATAATCAAATTAATTTTTATAGGTTATTTTAAAAAGAAATATAGCATCTATATTATATGAAATTGATCAGTCGAGGAAACTACTTGCAAAATGGGAACATGTGCAGGATGCTGAAAACCAGACTAGAGATTAAATATGTCACAGTGGGACGACGGATCATGGAGTGAGGCTGGAATCTGAAGCAGAGAACTGACGGGATGTGGATTCAGCCCTATCACTTTGTAAAGACTGCCGAATGAAACCCAAGATTATGAAAGTAATCCTGGTTGAATACTTGGGAGATGCAATCACTCATTCTTTTCTTTTTTTTTTTTTTTGGCTGGGGCCAGGTTCGAACCCGCCACCTCCAGCATATGGGGCTGGCGCCCTACTCCTTTGAGCCACAGGCGCCACCCCCGCAATCACTCATTCTTTATGAAAAAAATCTTGGGCCTCCTGGCCAGATGCAGGGGCTCACACCTGTAATCTTGACACTCTGTGAGGCAGAGGTGGATTTCTTGAGCTCAGAAGTTCAAGATCAACTTGAGCAAGACCCAAAGCCTGACTCTACTAAAAATAGAAAAAACTAGTGAGGCTTTGTGTTGGGCACCTATAGTCCCAGCTACTTGGGAGGGTGAGGCAAGAGGATTAATTGCTTGAGCCCAAGAGTTTGAGGTGTCTGTGAGCTATGAGACAGTGTCACTTTTTGTCCCCCATAGAGTTTTGTGGCATCATAGCTCACAACCACCTCAAACTCCTAGGCTCAAGCGATTCTCTTACCTCAGCCTCCTGAGTAGCTGGGACTACCAGCGCCCACCACATCGGCTGGCTATTTTTAGAGAAGGGATCTTGCTCTAGCTCAGAGGTGTTCTTGAGCTCGTGAGCTCAGGCTACCCACCGGCCTTGGCCCTGCAGAGTGCTGGGATTACAGGTGTGAGCCACCATGCCTGACCCTGGGCATTTCTTTTAAGGGGAATCATACAATAAGTGGCCTTTGTTTCTCATTTTTTCCATTTAGCATCACATTTTCTAGGTTCATGCATGCTGCAGCATCTATTAGTATTCATTTCTTTTTATTCTAAATAACATTCTATTGCATAGATATACCAATGAAGACAAATATTTGAGTTGTCTTCAACACTCTGAATATTGATGCTAAGAACATTAATACATAAGTTTATGTTTAAATATGTTTTCAATTCTTTTAGGCATAGAATTTCTAGGAATAGAATTGTTAGGTCTTATGGTAATTCTGTATTTAACATTTTTAGGAAGTACCAAGGTATTTTCCACAGGGCTGCATCATCTTACATCCCCAACAGCAACGTAGGAGGGTTCCAACTTTTCTGCATCCTTACCACTATTTGTTATTTTCCCTTTTTTATTTTTTTGAGAGTCTCACTCTGTCACCCTGGGTAGAGTGCTGTGGAATCACAGCTCACAGCAACCTCCAATTCCTGGGCTCAAGTGATTATCTTGCCTTGGCCTCCCAAGGAGCTGGGACTACAGACACCTGCCACAATGCCCAGCTAGATTTCCTATCTTTATTTAATTAAAAAAAAAAATTTTTTTTTTTTTTTGAGACAGAGTCTCACGCTGTCACCCTGGATAGAGTGCCATGGCATCATTATAGCTCATAGCAACCTCAAACTCTTGGGCTTCAGTTTTTCTATTTTTAATAGAGACGAGGTCTTGCTCTTGCTCAGCTGGTCCTCCTGAGGCCTCCCAGAGTGCCAGGTTTACAGGCCTGGGTCATTGCGCCTGGCTTATTTTTTTATTTAAAAAAAATTTTGTAGGTGTGAAGTGGCATCTCACTGTGGTTTTGATTTATGTACCACTAATGACTAATGATGATGAACATATTTTCTTTCTTTCTTTCCTTTTTTTTAAGACAGAGTCTCAAGCTGTCTCCATGGGTGGTGGTGGTGTGGTGTCTCTCTGGGTGGTGGTGATGGTGGTGTCATAACTTATAGCAACCTCCAACTCTTGGACTCAGATCCTCTTGCCTCAGTTTTTCTATTTTTAGTAGAGACAGGGTCTCATGTTTTTGCGAGAACTCAAGCAATCCACCACCTTGGCCTCCCAGAGTGCTGGGATTACAGGCTTCAGCCACTGTGCTCAGAGATGTTGAATATCTTTTCATGTGATTGTGAGTCATTTATATATCTTTTCTGGAGAAATGTCTACTCAAGTCCTTTGCTCACTTTTCAGTTAAAATGTCACTTTGATGTAGGAGTTCTTTATATATTCTAATATCAAGGCCTTATCAGATAGGAGATTTGCAGATACTCCCTCCCATTCTGTGGGTTGTCTTTTCATTCTCTTGATAGTGTTCTTTGGTGCACAAAAGTTTCCAGTTTTGATGAAGTCCAATTTATCTATTTTTTTCTTATGTTAGATTTGCTTTTGGTGTTGTATCTGAGAAATCATTGCCAAATCTAAGGTCAGGAAGATTATTTCTGTATTTTCTTTTAAGAATTTTATAGTTTTAGGCTCGGCGCCCATAGTACAGGGGTTACGGTGCCAGCCACATACACTGAGCCTGATGGATTAGAACCCAGCCCAGGCCAGCTAAGCAACAATGACAACGGCAACAAAAAATAGCCAGGTGTTGTGGCGGGCACCTGTAGTCCCAGCTACTTCGGAGGCTGAGGCAAAAGAATTGCTTACGTCCAAGAGTTGGTGGTTCCTGTGAACTGTGACACCACAGCACCCTACTCAGGGCAACATAGTGAGACTCTGTCTCCAAAAAAAAATAAAAGTGGGCAGCGCCTGTGGCTCAAAGGAGTAGGGCACTGGCCGCATATACTGGAGGTGGTGGGTTCAAACCAGGACCTGGCCAAAAAAAAAAAAAAAAAAAAATAGAGTGGTGCCCATGGCTCAGTGGGTCAGGCACTGGCCCCATATACGGAGGGTGGCAAGTTCAAACCTGGCCCCAGCTGAACTATAACAATAACAAAATAGCCGGGTGTTGTGGCAGGCACCTATAGTCCCAGCTACTCATAAGGCTGAGGCAAGAGAATCACCTATGCCCAGGAGTTGGAGGTTGCTGTGAGCTGTGATGCCACCAAGAGTGACAAAGTGAGACTCTGTCTCTATAAAAAATAATAAGAATAAAAAATAAGGACAGCGCCTGTGGCTCAAAGGAGTAGGGTGCTAGCCCATATACTGGAGGTGGTGGGTTCAAACCCAGCCCCGGCCAAAAAATAAAAAAAATAAAAAATAAAGGCTTGGCACCTGTAGCTCAAGTGGCTAGGACACCAGCCACATAAACCAGAGCTGGTGGGTTCGAATCCAGCCCAGGCCTGCCAAACAACAATGACAACTGCGGCCAAAAAATAGCCGGGTGTTGTGACAGGCCCCTGTAGTCCCAGCTACTTGGGAGGCTGAGGTAAGAGAATCACTTAAGCCCAGGAGTTGGAGGTTGCTGTGAGCTGTGACAGCACAGCACTCTACCCAGGGTGACAACTTGAGACTCTGTCTCAAAAAAAGAAAAAGAATTTTATAGTTTTAGTTCTTACATTTTAATGTGTGGTATGAAGAAGGAATCCAACTTTATTCTTTTACATGTGCGTATCTAGCTGTCCCAGCACTGTTTGTTGAAAAGAATATTCTTTCCCCATTGAATTGTCTCGGCACCACTGTTTAACATCAATTGACTATATCTGTGAGAGTAGTGTGTATTATTATTATTATTATTATTATTATTATTTTACAGTTTTATTTGGCCAGGGCCGGGTTTGAACCCACCACCTCTGGTATATGGGGCCAGTGCCCTACTCCTTGAGCCACAGATGCTGCCATGTGTATTATTATTATTATTATTACCTTGCAGTTTTATTTGGCCGGGGCTGGGTTTGAACACACCACCTCTGGTATATGGGGCCAGCGCCCTACTCCTTGAGCCACAGACGCTGCCATGTGTATTATTATTATTATTATTACCTTGCAGTTTTATTTGGCCGGGGCTGGGTTTGAACCCACCACCTCTGGTATATGGGGCCAGGACCCTACTCCTTGAGCCACAGACGCTGCCATGTATCTTATTATTATTTTTGTTTTCTGCAGTTTTTGGTCAGGGTTGGATTTGAACCCACCACCTATGGTATATGGGGCCAGCGCCCTAGTTTTTTGAGCCAAAGGCGTCACCCCATGTGTATTATTTTTTTAAAAAACAAAGAACCAACAAAAAAGCATAAAGCCTATCAATCCTTGCGTCACGGAAACTAGCCTGTTAAGCTGTGTCTCAGCCTTGAAGAATGAGGCCTATATAATCATGACAATTTTACTAAACGAGTAGATGTAGCAACATGGCATCTTTAATTACAACACACAAACAGCCGCAACTTTCCCTATCCTAAGGGCTCTCTGGAACATCCTACAAACGACTAAGAATTACTTCTGGGAACCTGGTGTTACAGGGAAATGATCTGAAAGACTAACCCAATAACCATTCTCTGGACACTAACTTGCTTAATGGGGAATTAATTGCCTCACACACAGAGTCTTTGGTCTCTAGTACAATTTTTGTAGAGGCAAGGCTGAGCTGCCTGAACTTATTTTGGTTGATAAAAAAGGTCTACTTCTTTCAACATAGTGCGGGAAGTTCTAGGCAATACAATTAGGCAAGACATGAAAATAAAGGACATCCAAATGGGAGCAGAGGAGGTCAAGCTCTCCCTCTTTGCTGACGACATGATCTTATACTTAGAGAACCCCAAAGACTCAACCACAAGACTCCTGGAAATCATCAAAAAATACAGTAATGTCTCAGGATATAAAATTAATGTCCACAAGTCAGTTGCCTTTGTATATGCCAATAATAGCCAAGATGAGAGGCTAATTAAGGACACAACTCCCTTCACCATAGCCCCAAAGAAAATGAAATATTTAAGAGTATACCTAACAAAGGAGGTGAAGGACCTCTATAAAGAAAATTATGGGGTGGCACCTGTGGCTCAGTGAGTAGGATGCCACCCCCATATACACAGGGTGGCGGGTTCAAACTTGGCCCTGGCCAATCTGCAACAAAAAAATAGCTTGGTATTGTGGCAGGTGCCTGAGCAGTCCCAGCTGCTCAGGAAGCTGAAGCAAGAGAATTGCCTGGGCCCAAGAGCTGGAAGTTTTGACAAAGGGGAGACCCTGTCTCTAAAAAAAAAAAAAAAGAAAAGAAAATTATGAAACCCTAAGAAAGTAAATAGCAGAGGATATTAACAAATGGAAGAACATACCATGCTCATGGCTGGGAAGAATCAACATTGTTAAAATGTCTATACTTCCCAGAGTAAACTACCGATTCAATGCCATCCCTATTAAAATACCAACATACTATTCTCTCTTTTTTTTTTTTTGTAGACAGTCTCACTTTATTGCCTTTGGTAGAGTGCCGTGGCATCACACAGCTCACAGCAACCTCCAGGTGATTTAGGCAATTCTCTTGTCTCAGCCTCCCGAGTAGCTGGGACTACAGGCGCCCGCCACAATGCCCAGCTATTTTTTTTGTTGCAGTTGGCTGGGGCTGGGTTTGAACCCGCCACCCTCGGCATATGGGGGCCGGCGCCCTACTCACTGAGCCACAGGCGCTGCCCCCTGAGTATCTATCTTTTTATATAGCTTTGAGTTTGTAGAAACTTTTTATTTTAAGATAATTATAGATTTGCAGAAAA
Organism: Loris lydekkerianus; assembly: GCA_963574355.1. NCBI lineage: Eukaryota > Metazoa > Chordata > Mammalia > Primates > Lorisidae > Loris > Loris lydekkerianus. The sequence goes on along the minus strand of CAUYPK010042735.1, from coordinate 23,032 downwards.
CTTGTAAAGAAAGTACAAAAGTTTTCAACTACATCCTTCACTCAGCTTCCCCTAATGAACATCTTTTATAACCTTGGTACATTTATCAAAAGTAAGAAATTAACTTTCCTACAGCATTATTAAGTACACATACCAGAGGACAGGTGATGTCAGAACAACCTTATTCCTGCTGATGCTCACCATCATCTCTTGCTTAAGATGGGGTCTGCCAGGTTTCTCACTTTAAGTTACTATTTTCCCCTTTCCATTTTCTATTCCATAGAAACAAATCACAAGGTCCAGCCTACACTCAAGAGCAAAGGAATTAAGCCCCACTTTCTGGAGGGAGAAGTATCCAAGAATTTGTGGGCACATGTTAAAATCATCACAGTAATAAGTAAATATTTGGGGGGAAATATTTGACAATGCAAAATACTGTGCAAACACCTGTTTCTCCTGAAACTTTTCATCCACTAACTTTTAACATTCATCTGAGGATCTTGCCTGCAACAATTATTATGGTGCTCTAACAGCGACTTTCTATTGCCTTCAGTCTGTCAACATTTATTATTTGGAGTTATTGTCACTTGTTAAAGACTTATTTCTTCTTGTTTACTTATTCAATTATTTCTTCTAATATAGTCTTACAGATTCTTATTCTTTGGGTTATAATCCAATACTATCATTTCTTTTGTTGCTCAATTTCTTTTGTGGCCACTGGGTGCTCTTTCAAGTTGGCTCCTAAGTCCTTTTGTAACTTTTAACTTTTGAATCACATAAATAGTTAACATAATCATGACTTTAACTAAAAATAAAAGCAACTCCTAAAACTCAGAATAAACCCATTGGGCAAAATAACCAAGCAGAAAACTATTTTAAGTAACTTCTGATCTTGTTATATATTCTAAGGACAAAAAGAACTGCAAAGAAATCTTAAACCTCACTTTTTCTTTTTTGGAGACAGTCTCCTTCCATCACCCCAGATAGCGCACAGAGGCATAATCACAGCTCACTGCAATCTCAAACTCCTGTGCTCAAATGATCCGCAGCCTTTTTTTTTGTATATTTGTATATTGCAGGATAAAACCAATATGTAAATATGTTAGCACTGTTAGGAATCAAGATTTCCAGTGCAAAGGAAACTAATATATACATTCACAAGAGCAAATATTAAAAACATCAACTTGGCTTAGGGCCTGTAGCACAGTGGTTAGGGTACTGGCCACATACACCCAAGCTGGCAGGTTTGAACCCAGCCTCGGCCTGCTAAACAACAATGACAACTGCCACAAAAAACCGGTTGGGCGTTGTGGCGGGTGCCTGTAGTCCCCAGCTACTTGGGAGGTTGAGGCAAGAGAATTGCTCCAAAGTTTGAGGTTGCTGTGAGCTGTGGTACCATGGCACTCTGCTGAGGGAGACATAGTGTAAAAAAAAAAAAAAATAAAATAGAAACATCAACTTAAATCACAGTTAAAAACATATACAGATTAATATACAGTAGAACTTCTGCAAGTTGACCAAAGGACTATAACAAACTGGTTAATACATGGGGGTGGTCAACATAAGGAACTAGGCATACTGTACTGATTAAGTACATGTGTTGCATGTCTGGTCTATGAAAATGAGCTCAATTTAAGGTGGTCAGTTTAGGGAGGTGGTTAACTATGCAGGTTCTACTGTATATCCCAGCTCTGTCAGTTTAGTACCAAGAAGCAATGACATCCCTATAAAGGACATGCTTAGTACCAAATGTTAGTTTTTCAATATCATTACCCTAAAAAGGAAGCAGACTTCTTTCTATTCTGGGTTTGGGACCTACCTGGGATGTACCCAGATGAGGCCAAGGTTTACCAGAAGACATAGGAATCAGTATGATGAATGCCCACTGCACAAAGTCAGGGTAATTTGAAGAGTAGAAAGAAAAAAGATTGTGGCTGATTGTAAAATAATGAATAAACAATTCATGAGTCCATGGTATAAAAATATCAATATATTATACATAAAGAATAAATTTACTTTGCTAGCAATGGTTAGTAACCATTGTTTTCTAAAAAGGATTTTTATCTTTATAAAACACTTAAATTGGGTATCACTGTAATAGGGCGAAGACCTGCCATTATATGCCTTCTGATGGGAAGCAATGTGAAATAAATATCACTTACTTAGGTAGTACTCTGTTCTCCAAAAGTAAGCTTTCAGATCTAATTTCCAGTTTACAGTAACTACTGGGGGTAGAAGAACAAGTTAAATGGGACAACAAAGAAACTATTAGTCACATCCAGAAGGTGGGACACTCTACTAGACAAGTGACCTCTCTTCAAAAAGTCAATGTAGGAAAACATGAAAAGATGGGAGACTGTCCCCCATTTGAAAAAGCTAGAGAGCCCTAACAACCAAATGCAATGTGTGAACCTTGATTAGATTCTGTTTTTTGTTAAAGCTATAAAAGAAATTTCAAATAATTAGGGAAATTTTAAATATGGAGTGCATATATTAGAGGATATTAGAGAATTACTGTTTGTTAGTTTTCTTACAAGTAATAATGATTCCGTAATTACTTTGGACAATGACTATTCTCAGCAGATGCAGGCTGAAGTATTTCAGGTGAAGTGTCATGATGCCTGCAACCTACTTTCAAATGGCTTAGGTAAAACACAATCATGTGGCAAAGTATTAACGTGTGTCTAATCTAGACCGTAGGTAAATGAGTAATCTTTGTATTTTTCCTTCATGTAACAAAAAAATGAGAAAGCAATCAGATAGGACTGCTTAGGAGACCAGGAGGGCTCCTTACAGCCTTATCCCCTTCTAGGTCAGAATTTCCTAATAGCCAAGGAATATTTACTTATGCGTGGGTAGTGATTTTATAAATTCAGCCATTTTTAACTGAGTTACAGCATACAAAAAGAAGAGTGCACTAATTATAGGTGTGTGGTTGATTAATTTTCACCAAGTAAACACACCTGTGTAAAACTATTCAGTTGTGAAATAGGCTATTGCCAACATCCCAGAAGCTCTCTTCATTCCTTTCCTAATGAGTACTATCCCCCTAAAGAGAACTAATACCCTGACTTCTATATCCATCATGAGTTTTGCCTAGTTTGAAGAACTCTACATTGATGCAATGTCGCTCTTTCACATTTGGGCTTCTTCTGCGCAATACTGTTTTTGAGATTCATCTCTGTTGTTGCATAAAATAGAATTTGTTCATTCTTGCTGGCACACAGCAGCAGTACTAAACAGGGGCAATTTTGCTCCCCACCCGGGGGGGACATTTGGCAATGTCTTGAGACATTTTTGGTTATCATAATTGGGGGGCTGCTGCTATTGGCATCTGGTGGATAGAGTCCAAGCATGTTACTGATCGTTCTGTAAAGCACAGAATAATCTCCCACAATAAATTATCTCATCCAACATGTCAACAGTGCCAAAGTTAAGAAAGTTTGCTGTATAGTTTAATATTTTTTTTGAGACTGAGACTCACTGTGTCACCCTTGGTAGAGTGCCGTGGTGTCACAGCTCACAATAACCTCCAACTCTTGGGCTTAAGCAATTCTCTTGCCTCAGCCTCCCAAGTAGCTGGGACTACTGGCGCCTGCCACAATGCCCAGCTATTTTTTGGTTGTAGTTGTCATTGTTGTTTTAGCAGGCCCCGGCACTCGCCAGCCCTGATGTATGTGGCTGGCGCCCTAACCACTGAGCTTCAGGCACCAAGCCCCTGATGTATAGTGTTTTATTCTATGAATAGAATACAATTTATCTATCCACTCTAGTGTATGAACATTTGAGATGTTTCTGGTTCTTGGTTATTAACAAGTATAAAACATTTATGTACATTTTAGCAGGACAGAAGGCAACTGGCCAGTTGGTGGAGAGAATCAATATCTTAGCATATTAGTAATTAATTCATAATACACTAGTTGGAAATTACTACTTTAAGATAACATTAACCTAACAGTTCTCTATATACTTTTTCATTCAAATATTTGGTAAGCATTTATTATGACCCAGGCCTTAGTGGCATAGCAGGGAATAAGACAGGACAAGGTCTTTGGCCCACTAGATCCTTACATTTTAGAGGGAGAGGCAATGAGAAAAAAATATGTAAATATTTGTCAGGGAATAGCAAATGGCATGAAAAATAATAAAGCATGGTTAAAGGAATAGTACTTTGGTAGGGCTGTTAAAGGATGCAAAAAGACCAGTTAGGAGACTCTCCTAGCAGTTTAATGCCTAATATAGGTCTGTCCCCACACAGTGGCAATGAGAAAAAGAGGGAATGTCACAGTTAGCCGTGAAGCAAAGAATGGAAAAGATGTTTTCAAGCTTGATTGACAGAGAAGGGCAATACTAAAAAGAAAAATGGAGCAGATACAAGAAAGAGCTGGTTTTAATGGGGTAGGAGAGGAAAAGAAGATTTTGATTCTACTATGTATAAATTTTAGCTTTGAAGTATTTGTGTAGAAATATAATCAGACAGATAAACAGGCCTGTTGAAATCCGGAAAGAATATAGTTAACTGTAGTTCCTCTAATTAGGGGTGACAACTATTAAGACATGGTACCAGATTGGGGGAAGGAGAGTGAAAAAAGGAGGGGTCTGGGGACAGAACTCTGATGAACTTGCAGTACACAGGAAGATCATTAAAGGAGAGAAAGGGAAGGAATGGCCAAAGAGGTAGGGGAATTTGCATCCTTAAACTGCATAAGAAACCAAGGGATATCTCAGCTTTAAACTAGATGTGGCGGTCAATTGTGACAAATGCTGAAGGAAAATTAAAGGACAAGGATTATTAAGGAAAGGTTACTTGAATCAGTTATTAGTTGTTTATTAGACACACTGAAGTGGACTGTGGTGATGGTTGTACACTCTGAAAATACTAAAAACTATTGACTTGTATACTTTAAATGTGTGATTTGTATGGTATATAAATTATATCTCAATAAAGCAAATATACATATAAATAAGAGGACACTTTAAGAAGTACAGTGGGAGAGAAAGAAAAACTTAAAGAGTGATAAAGGAATGAAGGGGGATATGAAACAGATTCTTTTGAGGCATCTGTTGCTCAAAGAGAATGACAGCATGGATGGCAGAGGATAGATTTTGCTATCTATTTTTTTTTTTTCTTTTAGCACGAAGAAGAATAAAAAATGTCTGCAGCCACAATAAAGGAATCACTAGAAGAGTATGAACAAGCCACTGAGAAGGAGTTAATTGGCCAAGAGATAATAAAAAGCATAGTACAAAAGTTAACCTTAGAAAAAGAATTTCTTTTCTGAGAAGAAAGGAAAAGTTTGAGAAAGATGTTAAAGAAAAAAAAAAAAAAAAGGCTTTTTGCTGGGTGCACTTTGGGAGGCAGTGGGATCACTCAAGCCCAGAAGTTTGAGTTGCAGTGAGCTATGATCCTGTCACTACACCCCTGTCTAGGCGATAGAGTGAGATCCTGCCCCCATATACATACATACATACATACATACATACATACACACTGTATTTTGTCCAAATTTTTGAGGGAAAAAATAGGATGTGCATTATACACGGGTAGTGCAACTGGTGAGCAGGGGAGCCCAATAGGTCGCCTGGGGCTGCCGTACCCTCTCAACTGGGCCTGCAGGGTGCCAGTCTGAGACAATCTAGAGTTTGATGGGAGTGGGGCTGGAGCGGCCTCTGTTTGCCACAATCAGGGGAAGGAGGGAGCTGTGGCAGGGCTGGCAAAGTGGGCTGTGGCTGGGCGGGGTAAAGGCTGAAGGCTGGCTGCATGGTGGGCACTAGGAGCCTCACATAGGCCCCAGGGACCTGTCTGGATGCCCACAGGCAGAGTGGCCTCAGAAGCTCCTATCTCACTTGCCATGTGCATGGCCATTTAGGCCATGGCCCCTAATGTGGCAGGGAAGGAAGAGCTTCTGGAAGAAAGGGAAGGAACAGCCTTCACAGAGCAGGCGGCTGCAGGAGGGCAGTGCAATCTGCACATTTCCCAGGAGAGTGCTGGCCCCCTTGAGATGTGTCTCTCCTACCTGAGAGCGAGCCACTTTCTCAAGGGGCATTTTCCTGAAAGTTTGGGCCAAAAACGTGGATGCACATTATACACAGGAGCACCATATATGTGCATGTGTGCACACACATCTTTTGATGGGGGAGAAAGTAACTCATAAAAATTTCAGAGTACCTCCATTTTCTCAAGAAAGTTGAGTGTCAAGACTTCTGCTGAGAGGAAAGGGGCATAAGTGGGAAAAGTGTTAGGAAGAACCCAGTAGAGAGATGAAATCAGAATGTCCAGGGTGGTCACACTGGTTCATGTAATCTGTAATCCCAGAGAACTTTAAAAAGCTGAGGTGGGTGTATGGCCATACTACCCTAAATGCACCCGATCTTGTTTGATCTCAGAAGCTAAGCAGGGTCAGGCTTGTTTAGTACTTAAATAGGAGACTGCCTGGGAATACTGGGTGCTGGAGACTGAAAAAAAAAAATAACATAAAAAAATACAGCTGAGGTGGGAGGATCGCTTGAGGCCAGGAGTTCAAGACCAGCCAGACAACATAGTAAGACCCCCATCTCTTAAAAAGAAAAAAAAAAAAATTAGCTGGGCATGGTAGTGCACAAACTCTTCAGGCCAGGATTTCACACCTGCATCACAGAATGAGACCTTGTTCTCTAAAAACAGTTTACAAACAGATAAATCACAAAAATATTCAATCTGTTTACCTTGATCTAAACTCCATGCTAATAATCCTGATCCCTTTAGAGTCTGTTGCAGAATGAACAATATATAAAACAAAATGAAAACAGAATAGAAATAGTTCTCCAAATCTGCAGTCCCCAAATGCTGGGCTGTAGACCAGTCCATGGCCTGGTGCAGAAAAGCAGGAAGAGCAGTGGTTGGGTGAGTGAAGCTTCATCTGTATTTATAGCTAGATTTTTTTTTTTTTTCAGACAGAGTCTCACTCTTGGTCGAGTGCTATGGCGTCACAGCTCACAGCTCACAGCAATCTCAAACACTTGGGCTCAAGTGAGTCTCTTGTCTCAGTCTCTCAAGTAGGTGGGACTACCAGCGCCAGCCACAACACCCAGCTGTTTTTAGAGGCGGGGTCTCGCTCTGGTTCAGGCTGGTCTTGAACCATGAGCTCAGGCAATTCACCAGCCTCAAGACATTAGATTTTCATAGGAGTAGAAACCCTACTGTAAATGCACATGTGATGGATCTAGGCTGTGTACTCCTTATGACAATCTAATGCCTGATGGTCTAAGTGGAGATGTAATGTGCTCCAATCATTCCCAAACCATCCTCTCCTCTATCCCGCCTGGGGAAAAATTGTCTTCCATGAAACTAGTCCCTGGTGCCAAAAAAGGTTGAGATTGCTGCTCTAAATCATATATCTCCCTGAAAAAGTTCTTGTCTCAGTGCCATAACCATGTTCACTATTACTTTTCAATTTTTTGCAGACGACCCTAAAGTTATAAATTTTCTCATTAGCAGCTTGTGATTACTGTGAAAATGACTGAGATTTATAAGCACTACAAAATGAGAATCTCTCTCTTCACAAGTAAACAGCATGTAAAGATATTTCAGCAACATCTTTCAGCAATGCATTTTAAGTGTATCATTTTACATGATGAAAGATTAAGTGCATTTTCAACATTTAGAATTATGGAAACAACAGTAAAGAAATACTATTGAAAGAAATAATTACTCAATTCTTTCACCTAGTACTGAAATTCCCTCTTAATAACAGTAGTATTTGGTCACTTTCATGAATGAGATCTTATTAGTTTACAAAACAGCCTATGGCATTGCTGGGGATTAATAATTGGTATTCACATAATTTCTATATTAATCTTGTATTGATTTTTATCTGTTCTGTTCATCCCCTACATCTGCTACACATATGGCACAAAATAATGAATGAATGAAATCTACCTTTTAGCAACTCTCTGTAACTTCCACCTAGCTCCCTAAGCCTTGAAAATGTATTTCCCTTATCTACTGATTGCCTTTCAAACACCAAAGACAATTTTTGCATCCCTTTCTCTTCAGGGCATACAAATCTAATCATTTTCCTCAACATGGTTTTTAGTGTTTCAAGTTTCCCCCCAATATTAGCAATCACAATGGGAAAAAAATACTTTTTATACAATCTGCCTAGTACATGGGGGGAGGGAGCAACACTCAGCAACATATTGTGTGTCCACTGAGTTGCAGTGTCCCTGCCAGGTATGTTTTCTTACCCTCACAATTTATCACTGAGAAAGTACAGCCAGAGACATGAAACAACTTGCCTAATTCAGACAGCTAGCAAATGGCAGACCCACAATCTATCTTACTTTAGACTAAGATACTGTCTTCCCTCAATGCAGACACTACTTTGTTTCTGTAAATGGAACATTATATCCTAGAACCACTTTTGTTAAGCCAGTCTTCCTCATCTCAAGCACTTACAACTGAATTTTTGTAAATTTAATCACCCCTAGTAAATTTATATTTTGTCAGTTGTGGCCTACTATTTTAGCATTTAAGAACTTTTCAAGTATTATATAACATGCTGACTAATTATCACTATACAGTTTGAGTGCATTTATTAACTTGAGAAGTATGCTTCTTACGTATTTGGTAATTAAAAAAATACTAACTAGAGTAATGGCAAGACCAGAGCCCCTCATCGCTCTCCAGCTAACATCATTCCATTACTCAACATTTTGGGTTTGGTAATTTGATGGATATAAATCCATCTAACTATACCTTATCCAATGTATATTTATCTCTTGTGCCTCTTGGGATAGAAAGGGAGGTTATGCTGAGTGTCTTAAGGAAAACTAAATGGACCTTAGGGCCACCAAGCCTCCATTCACTATTGATCCAGGTAACTTATAACAAAAGCAAGTATGATTTGTATCCCTGGATTTTTCTTATTGAAGTTCTGCAGGTTTAAGGGTTATCAGTTGTCTTCTTCAAGTACTCACAAATTCTTTTTGCTCTCTTAACAAAATTGTAAAACAGATTATTAACAGTTTCTAACATTCCAGAGTCACCCAGTTCTTTGTTGTGAAAACGGAGACATTTACCAGATTCTAATCTTCTACTATTAAATGTACTTTCAGGATTCCTCAAAACCTATAAGCAATGAGTTTTTAATCTTATCCGTAATTGCTCTGCTATATAATTTGTCTGAGCTTGAAAATATAAGTTAGATTGAACCCAACTGGATAATCTTTATAATCTCCTCAATTACCTTGTATTTAATTCTTTTTGGTTTTGTTTATATTATCCTTATGTATTTTAGAAAAAATAAGCAGAAAACATTTTCCTCTCTTTTAGACACTCAGCCAATTCTATGCTTTCAAACATAATCTCCTGAATTGAACTAGCTCATTTTACAGGACAAAACTAATACCATTTTTTTCTTTATCACATTGTTTTAGAAATAGCACTGAAAATTTAAGAACCTCATTAACTAGGATGCTTTATTGTTGGTATAAACTACATTTTCAAAATGGAACAAATGTTAAACATGATTTGAACAAGAATCAACTAATATGCTTGAATAACTCATCATAATGTAATAAAAAAGAGACAAAAGGCGGAAACCCTAAAATTAGAGGTCAATGGTAGTCAAACTGAAAAGAATAGAACAATCCTTGATTATTATATTTATAGTTAAGATTACTTGATAAGGATATTAACGATTGTAACCAAAGAATATTAACGACTGTAATCAAAATGTCTATCAGTACTACTACCACTGCCGTTCATTTTTCCATTCAGCAATATAAACAGCTTACTAAAAACATCAGGTAGTTTCTAGGTGCTGGGGACTGAAAACTCAGCGCTTTCACTCTAATAACAACATTACTAACGCAAACCTTTAATGGATACCTACAATTGTAAGGCATTGTGCTAGACAGTTGTGAAGAACGATTTAGATCGCCATACACAAACACTACCAAGTTTGCCATAAAAACACAAAAGACCACCCTTAAGAAACTTTCTTTGAAGTCGTTCCTAACATAAGATGACTTAGTGGAAGCTCCGTTTAACTGGCAATCCAAATTTAGGGAGTGTTACCGAGCATATTTAGTGCAAATAACAGTTAAGAGCATTTAAATAACTTCTAGATCTAGACTTATGTCCTGACTTTCTAAACAATTCCTCTAGTAAGAAACCAAATCAACCACCCAGCAGAGGGTTGGTAAGGACAAAATCTTGGCAAGAGCCAATCTAATCGCGGAAGTGGCCTTTCCGCATTCCTAGTCCCACCCCTGTTAACTTGGCTCTTCAAAGTCCGAGTACACCAGATATGGAATAATCTCCAAAGTTTCAGGCCTAAGTAAGGTTGGGAACATGTGGGTAGTCTGTGGCTATGAGGATGGGCGCGTTGTGCAAGACTCTTTCAGCACCTGCTGTAAAGTCCCCAAACTCTAACCACCCCCTCGCCCGCAAGAGCCACAACCAGTTCTAGGATCCGCCTGCCTTCGTTGTCCCGCTCCTGCTCCTCAGACCCTCTTTCCAAGCCCGCCCCACAACCCCGCATCGCCCGCTAACTTCAATGTGCACTGGAGGTTAGTGGATGAATACGGAATCCGGGAAGAGCGACTCTGCCAGAGGATGACGGCACCTGACCATACCCCACTCCAACTTGCAGGTACGCGGGAGACAGGCAGCGTTGCCCACAGTGGGTCGGTCACTCACCCTCGCCTCAAGCAAGCCCCTTAGCAACGTCTCTCCTTCCCGACTGCAGCCATCTTGAATGTGGAATGTCGGGGACTACGTCATCACGCTGCGCCTCAGACGAAAATCTAGCTCCTGGCGGGGCGGTGAGAGTAGGATACTTGTCAGCCAATCAGAAGAAAGTAAAGCTCTCAAAAGCAGAACCAGCCGCTTATCTCCTCCCCGCCCACCCTGCGGGTCAGTGTCTACTGCGTGCAAGAGGAGGAGCTAGCTTAAGCTCAAGGCCCGACCCATCGGTCCCGCCCCTCAGGGGGAAAGGGAATTCTGGAGCAACCGAACCTGCTAACGGAACTTGGACGTGAGGGCGGGGCCTGGCGCACATGCCGTCCAGTCAGAGGTCGGGCGTGGGAGAAATCCCACCAATCGTTGCCACGGGGCTGGAGACAGCTGAACCGGTGGCTCTCGCTCCGGGAAGCTGCCAGCCCACTGGCTGGGGAGGACCCCGCGCGGAACCGTGGAGGGGTGGTGGGGCGGGGCCGCGCCCATGCGTCTGAGGCGCGGACCAATGAGCGACAGCGGAGGAGGCCCGGGGGCGGGGTCAGGAGGGCGGGAGGAGCCGGGTTGGGCTGCCGCGGCGGGGCCGTCTCAGGCCGCCGTCCCGCCCCTCCCGTCCGGCAGCCGTCTCCGCTGCTGCTGCAGCCGCCGCCTGGGGGTAGGTTGAGGCGGACGGTGGTGTCCGGGCTGGAGTGTATCGCTCCTGCTGCGTGAAGGGGAAGCGGCCAGGTGAGTACCGGCGGCAGCTTGTCCATGAGCGCGAGGCTCGTGGGCTGCTGAGGAAACTCGCGCCGCCGTCCCCTACGGCTGTGAGGCCGCCCCCTTCCCGGCTGGCGACCCTCGGCCGAAGTCCAGCCCGCGTCCCGGCTGGCCACTCTCGGCCCGGGTCTCCTCGGGGCGGTTGTGCACCCGGGGGAGGGCACGGTGGGATCGGGAGGCGCTTTCTGCTTCTGCCCTGACGGCCCTGACGGCCCTGCCGGGCGGGGAGCTCCGACTCGCCCCTGCTCGGTCCCCACCTGGCGCCGACGGTCCCTGTTCCCGGGCCTCCCGGGGGCTGAGGGTGGCAGGTGCAGGGAGCGCCCTCCCCGTATTCGCCCCTCGTTGTGCCCGGCCCCTCGCGTCCTCTGTCGGATGGAGCCCGGGCCCCTCTCTTGCGTGCTCGTCGGCTCGGCTGTGCGTGCGGCTGGGTCGCGCCCTCATTTCCTTCCTCCCGTCACTCCACTGGTTGGGGAAGGCTGTGTGGTTTTTATGTTCCATTCCAAACCTTAGGTGGCCCACCTGGTTACCTGGGCATTAGTCCCTGCTTCTCTCCCGTCACTGTCCAGTTATAAAGACGGTCCTAGGAAATAGGTCATCTTTCTTCCCACGCGCCCTGGCCGTATTCCACACGCGCAGTGCCCTACTAGGGAGAAGAATTTTGTGCTTTAGAGTTAGTCATTCCGGTTTTAAACTCTTCCTCTTCGTGGTCCCAGACTGGCGATGCAACTCTGTCTTTCCTGGTTTCCACTGGGAAAAGGAGCTGATCAGTGACGTGCTCTACTCGCTGTGGGGGCCTCACTCACCCTCAGCGATTTTGGTGTTGGTGTTGGGAGGAGGACGTGTAAGTGTCGTAGGAGAGGTATTGGTATGTTAGAATCACTGTGATCATATTTTGCTTTTCTAAATGAAAGTGATGATGTTTCAAAAGCACAAATAAAGTATGTTGGCAGATTAATTTTGCTTTTAAGAATCTTCGAAGAGTTAACCTTTTAACGACGGATCTGTTCATAGCTTAATTATAGTGGCAGTTACAACAACTGTATGCGTTTGTCAAAACTCCACCTGGAAACTGAAAAATGTGAATTTATCCTGTTCCTCTCGCGATATTCTTTACAAAAATGTACCTTTCTGGTACTTCTAAAGTCAACTAACCAGTACTAGTTTGGAGAGGTGTTTAATATTTTAGGAGAATGCATTTAACTCAAGAATACAGCAAAATAAAAGCAGCTTTCCTCTCCACGGTTAACATGTGCCAAGACTTGCTTAACCTAACCACACTGTACTGTGTTTATATGGGCTACTATGCGTGAAGTCCTGCAGTACCAAGTTAGTCCCGCGGGCTGTTGTGATTGATATTTTGGTAAGATTCCAACAGTTTACAGACAAAATTTTCTCTGGCCCAAGAAAGTAGTTTGCAAAGCCAAGTTCTCAAACAGTTACAGAACACTCCCTTTCTTGGTACCCCAAACACTCTTGGTTTTTAGCCTCGGCTATCCCTTCTCTGCCCTCCTTTCTATGTGTTCAGGGTTGTAAGTTAGTATCTCAAATGGAACTTTAGTCTGAGTTTTAAAATGGTTGCTGCGCTTCCCATCTCCAGTATGCTAACAGCTTAGTACTTTTTTTCCTGAAACAGGAATGATGTTGGACTTGAAGATTAAAACATTGATGCCTATATATGTACTGTAGAAGTGAAAGTTTTTATTCAAACCCTGTCCATAAGAGTGCAATGAGATTGTTAGTAAGAAAGTAATGCTATTGAGTTTCTCTTCCATGCTCTGTACATTTAGGCCACATTTTAAATGATGATTAAACTTTTGCTTTGGAAGCCACTGGATGATGAGAAAAATGTGAAGGTTGTATTCAAATGTTTCTGTTCTAAAGTTCAACCACTAAAAATCTGTTTCTGTTTGGAGAACTCTGATAAATGGTCACAACCAGACTCCTTAAAAACATGGTGCTCTCCCAACTAAAAGGAATGACAAGATGACAGCAGTAGGAGAAAGTATCAACATCAGAATGATAGAGGAGGGCTTATAAATAGCAAATAAATAATCATTGAATTCAGTGAAAACCAAGCACATACTGAGTGCTGTGTGGAATTTTAGTAGAAATATGAGTAAAAATACTACTTTCTATAGACAGAGTTACTCAGTGATTTTGACTAGATGCTAGTTTAGTTTGAGTCTTTCCATATCTCTTAAATGTTTGATTTACATAGCCTTTTTTACTTACCACTAATCTGAAGTAGCTTTGAGAAATGTAACAGAACTGTATCTTTTGTGTGTACTTTGATGAATATCTTTTGCTGGGAGGTTATCTTTAGAAATTGGTTTGCTTGTTCACTGGCTGTTGTGTGTGATACATCTGTTGGAGGTAAGGAGGAAGAGTTTCAAGTGTGTTTCCTTCCATTGGACCAAAGTCTTGGGAATGGAGTGATGATTTTGTTCCCCCAAAGAGAAGAGTCATTTGTTACTAAGGCATAATCAATAAAAAATATTTTGATTTGCTGTGCATATTTTCTCTCTTGCTGCAGTCACAGAAATTTTATGTGGGTTAGCAGGTCATCCTGGGTCATATTTAATTACTTAAGAGAATTAGACTAAGGATTCCTTGATTTTAAAATTTTCTACAGTTTTTCACTTTGTTGCCTTACTTGGCAAAATGGATTTTTGTACATTGGATTTCCTTTTATCTCGCTTTCTTATTCATAAAATTGGCAATGTTAAACATTTTGATGTGGAAATAGAGTTAATTTACATAATATTTACTCAGCATAAAATACATTTCTAACAAAATATTAATAGATAATATATTATTCCGTTATAAAGAAATTGCAACTTGGTGTTTTTAAAAGTTATTAATAGTTTTATGGAAAAATAGTTTCAATTAGCAGAATCTGCAAGAGTAGAAGTCCTGCTTGTTATTGTTGAATTCACCCAGTAATTCAAGCCAGAGATTAGCTGTGTCAACCCCATTTCCATTTGAGTCTTCTCTAGATTTTGGAAATAAAGGGATCATAAAATGAGGTAAAACAAATACTGATGATTTTGACTGAGATACATTTGAGTAGAAGAACAATATTTCCAATAAATTATAAAATTCAAATACTAAAGTTAAGATCTCAAAATTATTTTTTTTTCTTAATTACTTTCCAAGGGAATGAACTAATAATTAAGATAAATCCAAACCCTGTTGGCTGACTATAGAAGACACATTTATCTCTGAAGTTAAGATTTTGAAATGGATCTGCTCATTACCAAGCTGAAGTGAATTTTTAACCTTTTATAATACTAGCCTCAGTAATGGAGTGAGAAGATTTTGGAGGGTCAAGGGACAGAGCAGAAAGAAATGTTTCCACTGTTTTAGAAGGGCAAAATGACTAGAGAATGTAATCAAGTGTCTACATAGAACTTTTAAAAGTTTTTTTGATTGACAAAACTTGTATAATACACAGAACTCTTAATATATATGCAATATTTTAGGTTTATTGCTATCTATGATCCCAAGATTCCCTTCACATTTTTAAAGAATAGAATTTATTAGAACATAACAGGTCTAACAAACTATTCCCCTTATATGGTTTAGAAGTTTTAATCTCAGAAAATAGGCATGACTCTTGCAATGTTAGTAGTTTTCTATTAAGTACAGTTAAGAGAAAGTAAATATTAGTGTTGAAAATACCCATTAAAGTTGTTTTTACCATAAAATACTTGCCAATGACTAATAAAGCTTTTAATTTGTTGATTGTAATAATTTAGCTTTGATACATGTCATGGTCATCTACCTGGTTTCTGCATTTTTGACCCACAACAAGAGTGTGGCATTGCAGAGCTTCCTGTGGGTCGTGCCAGACTGGGCAGAAGCTCTTTTGGAAGTTTTTCTCATATCCCAAATTTAACCTAAGGTCACTCCTTTGTGTTTAGACAAGGCCAGCAAAATAGCTCTATCCTTTTAAAAGTCTGAAGAGATAAAACTTTTATATCTGAATGTTTTTTCTACTCTAAGAGAATGCTATTTTGAATGTAAGAGTTAACAATGAACCTTTGGAGCTTTTGTAGGTAAGTTGGCTTTGAGCTGAATTCATGAAATGTTATTGAGTGTTAGTAAAGTTTGTCATTGAGATGTGCTGGTGATGCTCTGCCACAAAACAAGCCTATATCATCTTTTATAAATTAATTGACTTCTCTGAGTGTCAGCTTTCTCACCTGTAAAGGGGACACAACGATATCTATCTTATCTATTATGTAAAATGCTTATCTCAGTTCTTGATATATAGTAAATGGCCAAATGATGTGATTGTGATGGGGATGATCATTTTGGGAACTGCCACAGGATACTCTACTTGTCAGGGATGGTGTAGTTTCACCTACCTGAATTGTGATCCTGAAACAGATGACTTGACAGCATGAATAATTGCATTTAGGTTCAAAAACTCAGTTATTTAATATCTATCTTGCTAAAGATCAATATATGTAACAAAAGGCTTTAGTTGATTAGTGTGTTATCCTAAAGGCTATGAGACCATGTCCCATTCATTTTTGCATTTCAGATTAGATACTCAAGAAGTGTGCATTGAACGAGTGAATAAATTAACTTGGGTTATTAAAAAAGCTAGGGTAGTCTTAGGAATATTAGTCAAATCTCCTTGAGTTGAGTTCAGGAAATCAGTAGTCCCACTCCACTGTGCCCATTGCAAAGGGCATCTAAAGGGTTTTGTTGACTTTTTAAAAACTGTTTGTTGAAATATAATAAAGTGGTTTTGCTCACTTTTGAGAAACACACCATGAGGGGCACATTAAGCCTAGAGAAGAAAATACTTTAGGGAGGACAGTAAAACTATCTTCAAAGAATGTGGACACAGCTGGCACTATGGCTAACACCTATAATTCCAGTACTTAGGGAGGACAAGGCAGGAGAATTGCTGGAGGCCAGGAATTTCAGGTCAGTTCGGGCAACTTAGTGAGACCTCCATCTCTACTAAAAATAATTTTAAAAACAGCCAGTTGTGGTGGCACTGGCTCCTGTAGCCCTAGTCACTCTGGAGGCTGAGGTGGGAAGATTGATTGAGCCTAGGAGTTTGAGGTTCTAGTGATCTTTGATTATGCCACTGCACCCCAGCCTGAACAACAGAGTGAGACCTTGCTCTAAAAATAGATAAGTAAAAAATTAAAAAACAAAGTTAAATTTGAGCAGGTCAGAGAGGACAGTGGACTTTCACGCAGTAGAGTACCATAATGGCTCACAAAGTTGGAGACTGCCATGGAAGTGAGCAAGTAGCAGCTGCTCCCACTGACAGAGGGGCCCAGGACTACAGTTGGAAGCTTTGGATCTGGTCCCACCTTTGCTACTTACCAGCTTATCAGGGATAACACTCTGGGTTCTGTCTGTCTCTCATCCTTTTCAGACATTGGGTCAGGCAAAGCACTTTGACAACCATAACTACTCTATAGGTAGACACCATTATTCTAACAGTGTGGGCTTGAGGATTAACACAGATTAAATAACCCCAAAGGTCTCTTCCAATTCTGATGTTCCACAACTCTAGCATCTAGAATCCTTATGTTAGGAATACACCAGTTATGTTAGGATATACACCAGTTTCAGTTAACATTGGTAACATGCAAAGCAAGGACTGTGTATACCTTATCAGTATCTGTAGGAAAGAAAACATTGCACAGTTAAATACTCTTTGAGAGTGTTTTTATTTTCCTAATTCATCATCCTGTAATTTTTGTGTTTAATTCTGAATGTAGTTTGAAGGTATTTTCTTGACAGTTATAACTGTTCCTTCAGACTTAACATCGTCTTTATTTTAGAAAGATGTACCGTATATACTCAAGTATAAGCTGAGTTTTTTGGCACAAAATTTGTGCCGAGTTTGGGTTTTTTGGCACAAATTTTGTGCCGAAAAAACTCGACTTATACTCGAGTATATACAGTAATAATAAATGATTATTTATGATATCAAGCGATTCTTCAGTTACAAAAGGTTTTTTTGCAACTTATTTTAAATAGGTGCTTTTTGTTAATTTAACTATATTTACAACTTAATTCACTAGCAATTCAAAAACCATTATGTATTGAAAAGTCAATCAGAAATATATCTGTCAAATTTTTGTGTAAATTAGTCAAAAATAGCAAAAAAATTGTGAAAAGCAACAACTGTATTATTTTAAAATCTTGTTATGTGATGTCAAAAGATAGCAAAAAATTTGTGAAAAGCAGCAACTGTATTATTTTAAAATCTTGTTATATGATACAAATATAGGATAACCCAGACTATTCTGTATAAGGATTAAAATTTTACTTATATGCAATTTAAAGGTTATATTCATCCTGGTAAGTAGCTACTGAGTTAAAATTAATTCCACTTTCTTTCCTGCCTGCTTGCCTTGTCTTCTTAGTACTTTTGAGTTGTGGCACTTTAAGAGTTCCTTTAATTAGAGATTGGAATGGTGAGTGCTAGTTAGCCATGTAAACTGGTATAAGTTAGTATGATGTGGCCCTGGTATTATGCAAAGCCAGAACACGGTTCTGATATACATAGGTTTCAGTTAACATTGGTAACATGCAAAGCAAGGACTGTGTAGGAGAGAAAACATTGCACAGTTAAATACTTTTTGTGAGTGTTTTCATTTTCCTAACTCATCATCCTATAATTTGTGTGTTTAATTCTGAATGTAGTGATCTGATCCTATTGACCTGCAAAGTATTTTAGTGAGTGGAGAAAAGAAATGTTTTCTATTCTTCCTACTCAAAGACTAGTCAGGCAGTACATTTTACAGCGAGGAGCCTAAGGTAAGAGGAAGCCATCCATAGGACCATTCTCTCCTTTAGTCAATCCAGCTTTCCAGTTGGGTAAATGGAAGATACTTGAAAAACAGATGCTGTGCTTGAGCTAAGGTTTCCTGGATAAACTGCCAAATGAATGTAATGAGAAATGTTTATTCTAGTTGTATTTCATTGAAAGCAGCCTTTTCAGGGGTACTCAAGAAAAATACAAATAAGTATCCTTTCCATTTAGAATATTTGAAAAAAATGCAAGTGTTAGTTTCAGAATGTATGAACTATACTTTGTGAAAATGGGTTATGTTCTTAGCATCCCCCATATTGTTACCATCACCTCCATTAGTCAGGATCCCTAAATATGCTTTAAAAAAAATGTTTTCTGACCTATTTATTTTTGTGTGTATAGATTACATGGAAAAGAATCACTTGATTGGTCAGAAATGGTTGTTGATTACAGTTGTCTCTGCATATTGGTCAGCAATTTAAATAACTGAGTATGCCATTTATTTATTTATTTA
This sequence comes from Loris lydekkerianus, assembly GCA_963574355.1. Taxonomy (NCBI): domain Eukaryota; kingdom Metazoa; phylum Chordata; class Mammalia; order Primates; family Lorisidae; genus Loris; species Loris lydekkerianus. Next base: position 4,270 of record CAUYPK010042735.1, on the reverse strand, counting down.
TTTTGAGACACAGAGTCAAGCCATCACTCTGGTTAGAGTGCTGTTGTGTCATAGCTCACAGCAACCTCCAACTCTTGGGCTCAAGCAATCCTCTTGCCTCGTTTTTTTTCTGTTTTTAGTAGAGATGGGGTCTTGCTTTTTGCTCAGGCTGGTCTCAAACTCATGAGCTCAAGCTGTCCACCTGCCTTGGCTTCCCAGAGTGGAAGGATTACAGGCGTGAGCCACTGCACCTGGCCGATTTTTTTTTTTGGTTATCTCATAAAACCTGTCTTGTGGCTTAGCACCTGTAGCTCAGTGGTTAGGGAACTGGCCACATGCACTGGGACTGGTGGGTTCAAACCCGGCTAGGGCCTGCTAAACAATGACAACAATAACAAAAAAATAGCCGGGCGTTGTGGCAGGCGCCTATAGTCCCAGCTACTTGGTAGGCTGAAGGAAGAGAATCGTTTAAGCCCCAGAGTTTGAGGTTGCTGTGAGCTGTGTAGCTATGGCATTCTATTCAGGGTGACATAGTGAGAGTCTGTCTCAAAAACAAAACAAAACAAAACAAACCTGTCTTGTCTTTTCGGAGATTATTGGTGAACTTGTGATAAATATTTTGTTTTAAAAAACCAGAATCTGGAGATTTTATAGATTTTTAAAATATTTTGATGGTGAACAAATGTATATATGTGTGAAATTCGTAGTGGTTCTTATTATAGGTACTTCTTTCTTTGAATGACTCTAACTGTAGTTATATGATCCATTTATCTATCAATCCTCTATTGCCATTTTTATTTTCTTTTGTCTTAAGTATTATTTAAATCCTTTTTCTTTTTTGCCCTGTACTTTTGTTTCCTTTAACATAATTCAATAAGTAATTATAAATTATACATTATTCATATAAACTTTGGGGGAAAAATCATGCATTTAACATTCTACCTTCTGGCTATTATTTGTATTTTAATAAGAGACAGAGAGAGCATATACACATGTATATTTAATTTAGCACATATTTATATTTTCCTAAATATAAATATTTGAAATAAATATGAAATATTTTGTCTTTATAGGAACTTGATGAATATCTTAATAGGTAGCTGTTTTTTACTGAGAGCATTAAGGATATTTTAGACACTTAAAATTTTGGAATCTGTTTCATTTGTTTAAATTTGGAATCTGCCCCAAATTTAATTAAAATCACAATGGAAAGTATTCCTTATATGTAACAAATTTTTGAATTATAAATGAAAAGGCTAGGGTAGTTATTTCAAATCCATAAGGTTGAGGAAATCACACATCTTTTTTGATAGCTAAAAAAGGCAGAAGGGGTTTGAATTTAGGAAACCACCCATACTGGATACTAACACCTTCTCAAACTGAATCTTAAAATTTAGTCATCCTTTTTGAATTGTATTTTATTCTTTGCCCTTCTATGTTTAGTTACTTATGTATTTTCGGAATTATCCATGCTGCTTTATTTTGAGCGTGAGTCTTAGTTCCTCAACCTCATGCTTGAGAGCTACAGGCTTGTCTTTCCCTAATTTTGTTGCCTTCTGCAACAGCCAGCACAGTGTCAGGCACAGAGATGTTGGAGAGCTCATTTAATAATCAAGTGTCCCTATATGTTTAGAGTCTGTTTGTGTGCGGGAACTAATATGGAATTTTCAGTGTGAGGCTGTGGGTCTGCTACTTGGTGTCTGTAGTGTCTCCGCAATAGAAGTTAAAACAATGGTTCCTATGGGGAGGGGAGTGGCAGTAGGCTGGTGAAGAGCACAAAGGCTGTTGGCAAGGGCTGGGTATGTCAGCTCCCTTACTGACCCTACAACCTGGTGGCCTTGCGTGCATGTGGACAAGTCCGTCATTTTATTAAAACTAACCCTTGACAGTGTGGTGGAGGAACAGTTGAAGGCAGGGAATGAATTAGGATGGGATGGAAGGAGCTGGAGATGAGGGTCTTAGCTGGGGAGTGCTTTAGTGACTGCATAAACACAGGACTTCCAAGGATGCCATTCTACTATATCTGTTCACACAGTGGCTGATTTACTGATGTGTTTTGAAGTTTCACCTCTGCTGTATTTCTGCACCTATTACTCATTTCTAAATGCAGGCAGTTTTCTGGCTTACAAAAGAAATCTTGAGAACAACTTGAGTTTGTAGGTACTCGCTATAGAATATTACTGTCAGAGGAATCTGTTGTGTTTTCAAATCATTGTAGCCATATATTTAATGGTCTCTCACATGAAGCAGGAATTAGATATCTTCTGTATGTTCCAAGGAGATATTTGGGTGGAAACTTCAGAAATACAGATTTTGACCTAAGAACCGTCCAAATGCTTTACCCTGGGAGCTCAGGGTAGCCTCCTCTGGAGCACCTGCAGTGTGCTGAGGTCTGTGTTAGATGTTGGGGATGCAACACACAGAGAGAGGGTGCCCTCAGAAGCCTATTGTCTGGGAGGAAGCTGGTGTGAGCAAATCCTTCAGTACGTGGGGCCAAGTAGTAGCAGAAGAATGTACAAGGAGTTGCAGGGATGCAGAGGACAGAAGATTTGGACTACAGGGAAGGGATGCTCAAGCAGGACTTTTAGCAAAAGTAAAGTGTTGTAGTTGAGGGGTGGAATGGGGAGGTAGAGAAACAGGAGGCATATGACAGGGTCTGGATGAGGGATGGAAGCTGTTGGTATTACTGGAGCTTTAGGTCCTGGGTAGGGTAGCAGCATGAGAATAGATTTAAGCAGCCAGAATAGACCTGGGTAAGGAGATAAGCAGGTGTAAGCAAGAGGATGAGTCCATGTGTGCAGGTGGAGGTGGCTGGGGCTGCTCAGTCAGATGCTTGGTGGCGGCTGGCAGGGACAAGGGGTGTGTGTCTTATCTGAAGGTGTATAGTCTTTCAGCCTTTTTGGACCCTTCCCATGTACTTTCCATTTAAACAGAAGTGGTATGGTAGTGGCTCTGAATTCAGATTGTAGCTCTCTCTCTCTATCATATGTGACTTTGAATAAAGAGAAAGGACTTAACCTTTCTGAGAATGGCATCTACAAAATGAAGATAATATCTACTGTGAGTATCTATAACGGTGGTTCTCAACCTTCTTAAATGCTGTGAACCTTTAATACAGTCCCTGTGGGTTGTGACTCACAGGTTGAGAACCACTGGTCTAGAAGATCAAATGAGGAGCCATGTCTTAGCTCAGTACCTGGCAGAGGATAAGTACTGAATTCTGGGGATGGCAGCTGCCATTTTAACAAGCACTTGGCATTGGGTGGATTGCTGAGGGAAGGCTCTGTGGAGGTAAGGGGCAGCAGGCACAGTGAACAAAACCCGTTTTGTAGCCATTGGTGGGCACCCACCCGGAGGGCTGGTGCAGAACAGCACAGCTCATGTGCTGTGAAGAGAAGGGAAAAGGCCTTGGAGTTCCTCATCAAAGTTTTGTTCTTGAGTCGTTTAGAGGCTCACACAACAGAAGGTTTGCTGGCAGGGCTAGAGGGAGAGGCCAGTTCAGCCCATCACTGACAGCGTGGTTCTGCATCTCTTCCTGCCAAGCAGCAGATCCACTATATTTGGATGTGTGATTAAAGTCCTTTTACCAGACTCCTCAGTGGTTTTAGTTATTTTCAAGTTAAGTTCAGTGGTCCTCCACAGAGATGCCTTCAGGAGATATGGGAGGGCCTGAAACAGAGAAAAGTTGGGATGCTTTGTCCAGGCTGTGCCCTTTTTCTTGGCCATGAGTTAGTAAACATGAGGAGCTTTTTCCCTTTTAAAATGATAGTTCTTCAGTATCTAGAAGTACCTTTTACTGAAGGTACTTAAGCCATCCCTCCTTCCTCTCTCCCCATATTTAGTTTTTTCTGCTTTTGATTACAGAACAATTAATTTCTTTTATTGCTGGGAAAGTTTTACATATTTTTACCCCTTTTATTCCAGGGTGACTGACAACTGTGAATTTCACATTGATTTTTTTTCAAAGTAGGTTTATTAGAAACATAAGTTACATATTGTTCTTTATGCATTAGCTATGTAAAAGAAGATAGACATCTGAGTTTTTTAAAGAATGCTATCTGTCCTGTTTATTTTAGCACATAGTCATATTTGCATGGATTCAGTTACAATGGAATCAGTGATCTTTTATATAGTAAAAGAATATGCATTATATTATGCAGCCTTAAAGAAAGATGGAGACTTTACCTCTTTCATGTTTACATGGATGGAGCTGGAACATATTCTTCTTAGTAAAGTATCTCAAGAATGGAAGAAAAAGTATCCAATGTACTCAGCCCTACTATGAAACTAA
>CAUYPK010042734.1:0-10018 GCA_963574355.1 Loris lydekkerianus | reverse complement strand
TTTTTTTTTTTTTTTTTTTTTTTTTGTAAAGACAGAGTCTCACTTTATCGCCCTGGGTAGAGTGCCTTGGCATCACAGCTCACAGCAACCTCCAACTCCTGGGTTTAGGCGATTCTCCTGCTTCAGCCTCCTAAGTAGTTGGGACTACAGGCGCCTGCCACAACCCTCGGCTATTTTTTGGTTGCAGGTTGGCCTGAGGCCAGGTTTTAACCCACCACCCTGGGTATATGAGGCCAGCGCCCTTACCCACTGAGCCACGGGCGCCACCCTTCTTAGTCTTTTTTAATCTAGAACAGCCCTTCCTCACCCCCAGACGTACACATCTTCAAGGCTGAGTTAACACAGCCTCTGAGAAGCAGATGCCAAGATGGGGCTGGGCATACAAGAGACCTGGGGAAAACACATGGGAGAAGCAAACAGAAGGTTGGTAGAGCCATCAGCTGGCCATGCAGGCCCTCAGCCAGCCACACAGGTCTTCAGCCAGCCATGTATGCAGGCTCCCAGCTGGCCACACAGGCCCTCAGCCAGCTGTGCAGGCCCTCAGCTAGTCAGGCAGGTCTTCAACTGGCCATGCAGGCCTCAGATGGTCTTTCAGGTTCTCAGCCAGCCATGCAGGTTGAGAGCAAAGGCAGGGAGGTTGGAAGTCTCAGACTGTGGTACAGTTTCCAGGAAGTTTCAGCAAAGCCAGTGGGAGCTCAAAAAAACCCTGTTTCTCCAGGACAGGCCTGCCTCGGTGTGTCTCAGGCCCTGGCAGGACCTCAGTGTCAAGGATGAGTTATAGTAGACAGGGAAGCACAAAACCATTCCACCATAAAGACACTGCCGCCCCCCCCCCCCTTTTTTTAACTGTGGAGACAAAGCTTTATAAACCGCTTCATCAAGATGGAACGCACATGCCACGTAATATACATTCGGCCACCTTAAGTATATTGCCCAGCGGTTTTTATTCTAGGAGTTGTGCAGCTATCACCACAATCTAACTTTAGAGCATTTCATCATCACCCAGAAAGAGATGTCAAATGCATTAGCTGTCATTCCCTACCCCCACCTCTGCTTCCAGCCCCAGGCAATCACGACTTACTCCGTCTCTATAGACTTGCCTGCTTCATGTAAAGGAACCATATCCTTTGTGGCCTCCGACGACTGGCTTCTCTCACTTAGCTTCACTCATGTTGCAGCACAGATCAGCTTTTTCTACCTTTCTTTTCCATTGCATGGATTTACCGCATTCCGTTTATCCGCTCACTAGTTGGTAGAAATTTGAGTTTTTGCAAGAAAAAAAATTGTTTTTTTCCACTTTTGGCCATTATAAGTAATGCTGCTATTAACAGTCATATGAAAGCTTTTTTTTTTTTTTCTTTTTTTTTTTTTTCAGACAGAGTCTCACTCTGTCACCCTGGGTAGAGTGCAGTGGCTTCATCATAGCTCATAGTGACCTCAAACTCATGGGTTCAAGTGATCCTCTTGCCTCAGCCTCCCCAGTAGCTAGAGCCACAGGTGCCGGCCACAATGCTTGGCCATTTTTAGAGACAGGGTCTCACTCTGGCTTAGGCTGGGCTTGAACTTGTGAGCTCAGGTGATCACCTTCCTCAGCCTCCCAGAGTGCTGGGATTACAGGTGTGAGCCACTGTGCCTGGCCTATCCATCTTATTTGTTATGGCCATCCTAGTTGGTGTGGAGCAGTATCCTATCGTGACATCACCCTATCATGACATCTCCTTAATGAGCATCTTTTCTTTTTTTTTTTTAGAGACAGTCTCACTTTGTTGCCCTCAGTACAGAGCCATGGCATCACAGCTCACAGCAACCTCCAGCTCCTGTGTTTAGGCAATTCTCTTGCCTCAGCCTCCCAAGTAGCTGGGACCACAGGCACCTGCCACAACACCCAGCTATTTTTTTGTTGCAGTTTGGCCGGGTTCAAACCCGCCACTCTTGGTATATGGGGCCGGCGCCCTACTCACTGAACCACAGGCACCGCCCTAATAAAGCATCTTTTCATGTGCTTGTTGGCCACTTACCTGTCTTCTATAGAGAAATTCAGATTTAGGATTTGTAAATATTTTCTCCCATCTCACTATTTGGCCCTGGGTAGTGTGACTTGGCGTTCATTACAGCTCACAGCAACCTTAAACTCTTGGGCTTAAGCGATTTCTCTTGCCTCAGCCTCCCAAGTAGCTGGGACTACAGGCGCCCATCACAATGCCTGGCTATTTTTAAAGACGGGGTCTCACTCTTGCTCAGGCTGGTCTCAAACCTGTGAGCTCAGGCAATCCAACCGCCTTGGCCTCCCAGAATACTAGTGAAGCCACCATGCCCAGCCTCTTTTCACTTTCTTACTGGGTATCCTTTGAAGTACAAGAGTTCTTCATTTTGATCAAGTCCAGTTTATATTTTCTTTTATTGCTTGTGCTTTTGGTGTTACGTCTGAGAAACTCGAGGTCTCAGAGATTTACTCCTGTGTTTTTTTCTAGGAGTTTTATTGTTTTTGCTCATACCTTTTTTTTTTTTGAATCAGAGCCTCAAGCTGTCGCCATGGGTAGAGTGCCATGGCATCACATCTCACAGCAACCTCCAACTCCTGGACTCAAGCGATTCTCCTGCCTCAGCCTTCCAAGTAGCTGGGACTACAGGCACCCGCCACAACACCTAGCTATTTTTTGGTTGCAGCCATCATTGTTGTTTGGCAGACCCGGGCTGGATTCAAACCCACCAGCTGAGGTGTATGTGTCTGGCGCGTTAGCTGCTGAGCTACAGGTGCCTACTTTGGCCTCCCAGAGTGCTGGGATTATAGGTGTGAGCCACCATGCCTGTCCCAAATTTATTCTTTTATACGTAGATGTCCTAGTATCATTTGGGTGCTGGGACATCTGGACATCTACATATAAAATAGAAAAGGCTATTCTTTCCCCTATTTAATCTTCTTGGCACCCTGTCAAATAGCAATTGACCATAAATGTGAAAGTTTATTTCTGGACTGTCCCTTCTATTGCTTCATAGATCTATCTTTAAACCAGTACTACACTTTCTTGGTTCCTGTGGCTCTGTAATGAGCTTTGAAATGTGCACTGTGATTTCTTCAACTTTTTTCTTCTTTTATAGGCATTGACTTTTTTGATTTCTCTGCTAAAACTCTTTTTTGAAAGAAACACAGTCTCACTTTGTTGACCTTGGTAGAGTGTTGTGGCATGATTGCTCAAAGTAACCTCAAAGTCTTAGGCTCAAGTGACTCTCTTGCCTCAGCCTCCTGAGTAGGTGGGACTACAGGCACCTGCCACAACACCTGGCTATTTTTTTAGGTGGTCTCACTCTTGCTCAGGCTGGTCTTGAACTTGTGAGCTCAAGCAATCCACCTGCCTCAGCCTCCCAGAGTGCTAGGATTACAGGCGTGAGCTACAGCTCCCAGCTCTAAGGGGGCATCAGGCTGCATGGGCCGGGAAACGAACCTGAGCCACCCAAAAAGGCGAGAACTCTACCACTGAACCACCCATGCACCCTAAATCTCTTTTAATCTACAGTACGCCAGCCTTTTCTTACTTCTTGCAATTTACTTGCTGAAGGAAAAGGGTCATTGTGCTGTACAGTTTCCATCAAGTTTTGAATTTGTTGATTACATCTCTGTGGCATCACTTGTTCTTCTGTCCCTGTATTTTAGTAACTCACTGTGATCTAATTCAGGTCCACACTGTAGGAATGATTTGCAGGTGGTATGTGTTTCCAAAGTCTAAACATGATGTCAGGCTGATGCTACCTAAGATTAGAGGCTATCCATAATCCTCACCTGGGTCTTTTTTTTTTTCTTCTTTTGTTAGAGGCCATTCGTAATTTGAAAGGGTCACTCTGCTTGCTGGGGTATGTGTTGTGTGTGAGTGACAAAGTCATTGTGAGGACTGAGTGGGATAATCCTACAAGAAGGCAGTTGACATGTGCCCAGCACCCAGTCACCATGTTGTTGTTATTGACAGAGCTGTTGTGTGAGACCCAAATCCTGAGCTTGGAGGTGTTTTTATGGCCAGGGCTCTCTCTTCCCTCCTCCTCTTATCCCAGGAGGAGAAGTCAGCAGTGCCCCATGGCTCTGGGAGGCATGTTCAGGAATGCATCCGCCATATGCGTACATCTGGTGGGGGCCCTCCAGGGAAGGAAGGCTGGACCCTCGCTCACTCGGTGCTTGCACCAGACTGTAAGTGTTCTAACCCCCATGCTCTGCCACCTGCATGGTCCCTGTTTGGCTTTGGCTTCAAAGCTAGCTGTGCATAAGCTTCCTCTTTCAGGTAGCCCTCTCTGACTGCAGGCTGGATGTGGCTCTCTTCCTTACCTCTGCTTCTCTAGTCTAGAATTTGTAATTTTGCATCTAAATGGGCTGATTGGGTACTGCTGGGATGCTGTTGCCTCCCCTTACCCTGGTGCCCAACCTAGCACCTCATATGCAGTGGGTACTCAATAAATGTTAACTGCATAAGCTTGTTATGCATAAGCCCAAGAAAAGGCACTGTTTCCCATTTATCTAAGCACTATGTGACATACTTGAAGGTTAATTCTTTGAGCATCCCACATTCCTGGGTGCCCCCATTATTTCTGTCTCCCTCCTAAACCCATTCAACTCCATTCACTTCCTCTGTTTTTCTCCCTCTCAGTCTGTGCCCCTGCCCCCTCTAACCCTTCCCATACACTAAACCTTCCTAAGCTCTCCTCACTCCACTTTCTAGCCCCCAACACTCCTGCCTCCACTATCCCTGACTTAGCTATACTTTATTTTTATTTATTTATTTTTTTGAGACAGGGCCTCAAGGTGTCACCCTGAGTACAGTGCTGTTGCATCACAGCTCACAGCAACCTTCAACTCCTGGGCTTAAGCATTTCTCTTGCCTCAGTCTCCCAAGCAGCTGGGACTACAGGCGCCCAACACAACACCAGCTAGTTTTTCAAGCGATCCTCTCGCCTCAGCCTCTTCAGTAGCTGGGACTCAAGTGATCCTCTTGCCTCAGCCTCTTCAGTAGCTGGGATTACAGGCACCCAACACAACACCCAGCTAGTTTTTCTATTTTTAGTAGAGATGGAGTCTCACTCTGCTCAGGTTGGTCTCAAACTCCTCAAATCAAACAATCCACCTGCCTCAGCCTCCCAGAGTGCTGGGATTACAGGCCTGAGCCACCTCACCCAGCTGGTATTTTATTTACAAAAGAATCAGAGTCTATGTGCTACTTTGTAGCCTATTTGATTGATATCAATGTATTACATCAACCAATACTCTTGTAAAATATGATTGTCTCTCCTCACCCTTTTTTTTTTTTTTTTGAGACAGAGTCTCACTCTGTTGTCCTGAGTAGAGTGCCATGGTATCATTGTAGCTCACAACAACCTCAACCTCTTGGGCTCAAGCGATCCTTTTGTCTCAGCCTCCTGAGTAGGGAGATGGGGTCTTGCTCTTGCTCAAGCTGATTTTAGAACTCGTGAGCTCTGGCGATCCACCTGCCTCAACCTTTCAGAATGCTAGGATTACAGGCATGAGCCAATATGCCTGGCCTCCCCTACATTTTCTTTTTAAGACAGGGTGTCCTTCTATCGTAGCAGGAGTGATCCTGTGTGTACAAAGTACAGTGGCATGATAATGCATATCTCACAGCAACTTCAAACTTCTGAGCTAAAGTGATCATTCTGGCTCTGACTCCTGAGTAGCTAGAACTAAAGGCCTACACTACCATGTCCAACTAGTATTGTATTTTTTGTAGACGTGGGATCTCACTGTGTTATCCAGGCTGGTCTCAAACCCCTGGCCTCAAGGGATCTCCCACCTAGACCTCCCAAAGTTCTAGGATTTAGGCATGAGCTACTGCACCTGGCCTACCACAGTTTTTTTTGTTGTTGTTGTTTGTTTGTTTTTTTGTTTGTTTTGAGACAGTCTCAGTCTGTCACCCTGGGTAGAATACGATGGCCTCATAGCTCATAGCAACCTGACTTTTGAGCTCAAGTGATCCTTTTGCTTCAGCCTCCCAAATAGCTGGAATTACAGGTGCCTGCCACAATACCCAACTAAATTTTTTATTTTTAGTAGAGCTGGGTTCTCACTCTTGCTCAGGCTGGTCTTGAACTCCTGAATTCAAAAAATCCACCCAGCTCAGCCTCCCAGGCCTCCCATATTTTTAATCATAAAAATAAAACATTTGTTTTAGAACATTTGGATAATAAGAAAATTATAAGGTAAAAAATTAAAAAAAAAAAATGTTACCCAATCAAAGAGAATCACCATGAACATTTTGGTGATAACTTAATTTTTTCCGGTGAGGATCAGCATTGTTTTAAACTGTGCTAGGCCCGCTGATGTGTGCTGGTGATTCAGAGAAGGGACATGGCTGTCAAAGCTGCTTCTCCTCCTGGCAAAGTACCATGGGTGCCAGGCCCCATGCTGTATCCTACAAATCACTCACATTGGCAGGATTCCCAGGATATCTTCCAGGATATGGAAGAACCTGGCCTGGCCCTTGTTCAAATAGTGTGGTGGTATTAGGGCCTCCATGCAGGGGCCTGGGGCTGAGACCTGCTTTGGCAGCCACCCAAGGGTCCTGGCCAGCTTTTCCTCTGATCTTGGGCAGGTCCTGAGCCTCTTTAGCTTTAGTGTCCGAATGTGTTTGCTGGAGATGGTCATTGGTACCCCTAGTGGAGGTGCTGCAGGGACTGAGTGAGCTCAGGAACTGCAGTAAGCGTTCACTCTTGGCTACAGCAGGGGGCTGAGACAAATGCTGGAGACCTGGCTTCACCACCCATCGGGGACTGGCAAACCCACAGGAATGAAAGGTCACTCAGGAACCACATAGCCCATGCTCCCATTGTCTTATGGGAGACCAAGGCCAGGAGGAGTTGAATTACCTGTTCAATGTCACCCAGCCCAGGCAGGCTTAGGGCTTGAGCTCTGTGGCCTAGCCAGGTTCTGTACACCTGTTGGTGAGTGGGGAACTGGCCTGGAAGAGACTCAGGAAGGGGAGGGGCAGACTGGGAAGGAGGACCCCTGAGACCCTCCCAGAACTGAAGTGTCCCCCTCCCCAGACTTAGAACATGGCCTTGGTCAAACAGGCCTGAGTCTGAGTGTATTTGCTGTGTGACCTTGAACACATCACTCCCCTGACTCCACCCTCCGTTTTCTCTTCCATAAGATGGGCCCACACAGATCATTCTGAGGATTAGATGGAAGAGTTTAGCAAGAACTTTGTCAACAGAAACTGCTGCGTCACTGTTGCCATTATCCTGTCCCTTACCTCCTGCTCCTCCTCCTCAAGCCCCAGCTCTTCTTGAGTCAGATTTTACTAAGTTGTGGCTCTGTGTCAGGACGGGTGGAGCCAAGGCTGGGCAGGGGCTGGATAGCCCCTGCAGGTGGGGAAGATGAGACTGGAGTGGCTGGAGAAGGAAGAAGCCAGGCTGGGGGCTGGGGGCTGGGGGAGTAGGCAGTTGGGGCAGGCTGAATCCTGCCCTGACTTCTGGACATTCTGATCTCGGCCTCCTACCTAGAAGTGGGTGGGGTGGGGCTGTGCCCTAAAAGCAGCTCATTCTGGACCCAGACTGCTGAACCTTGATACATTCTAACTCTGACTTACTTGCTTGTCACCAGCTCACCATGGCCAAACAGCTGCAGGCCCGAAGACTCAATGGGATCGACCACAATCCCTGGTGAGTTAGCCAGGCGGGGGAGGTGTACAGATATCTTCTCAGGCATGTGTTGGCCACCCCTGGGTTTAGTAACTCAGGGATACCCAGGATGGTCACAGTGGGGATTGCAATGTCTGCAGCCACAGTCCAGGAGAGGCAAGACCCAAGGCAGCAGGCTTGCATCCAAATCTCCACTTTATCTTGCTTGGCTGTGGCACTGGCACAGGTGACATACATGCTCTGAGCCTCAGCTCCCCAAATGCAAAGTGGATGTTATGACACCTACCTGAAGGGTCTTGGAGAGGGTAAGATAGACTGCTGTCTAGTAGCAATAGCCATTTACCAGACACCACGCCAAGAGCTTTGCAGGGATTATTTCATTTCCAACTTGGTATGCAGTAAAATAAGCTTGGACAAGTAGGATCACAAAGTGGGCAGCACCTGTGGCTCAGTGGGCTGGATGCCGACCCCATATACCGAGGGTGGTGGGTTCAAACCTGACCCCAGCCAAGCTGCAACAAAAAAATAGCCGGGTGTTGTGGCAGGTGCCTATAGTCCCAGCTACTCGGGAGGCTGAGGCAAGGAAATCACCTAAGCCCAGGAGTTGGAGGTTGCTGTGAGCTGTGACACCACACTCTACCGAGGGCAATGAAGTGAAACCCGGTCTCTCCAAAAAATAAAAAAATCAAAAGTAAGATCAAAAACTAACATACAGTCAGCTCTTCACTAGATGTTTGCAGAGTTGATATTGTCTTTTTTGACTTGTTTTAAATGTGAAAGGAATAGGTACCCATTGTTACTAGTGATACAGCTGATTCCACAGGAAAATGCGAAGATTTAATGATCTTCCCACTTCTGCCTCTGGCGTTGGCCCCAGGTGGGCAGAGATATAACACCTTTATACATTTTTATTTTATTTATTTTTTTGAGACAGAGTCTCACTATATTGCCCTTGGTAGAGTGCCATGGCATCATAGCTCACAGCAACCTCCAACTCTTGGGCTTAAGCCATTCTTTTGCCCCAGCTTCCCAAGTAGCTGGGACTACAGGTGCCTGCCACAACACCAGGCTACTTTTTTGTTGTTGTAGTTGTCATTGTTGTTTTCGAACAATAGTGCCAGGCCAGGTTTGAACCCGCCAGCCCTCGTGTATGTGGCTGGCGCTCTAACCACTGCACTATGGGTGCAGAGCCTTTTATACGTTTTTTTAAAAAAGTATTACCAGGTGCAGTGGCTCACACCTGTAATCCTAGCATTCTGGGAGGCTGAGGTGAGTAGATTGCTTCAGCTCAGGAGTTTGAGACCAGCCTGAGCCAGAGCAAGATGCTGTCTCTAAAAATAGCCTAGCATTGTGGTGGGCACCTGCAGTCCCAGCTACCTGGGAGGCTGAGGCAAGAGAATCACTTGAGCCCAAGAGTTTGAAGTTACTGCAAGCTATGATGCCACGGCACTCTACTCAGGGGCAACAGAATAGAGGACAGTCTCAAACAAAAAACAAAAACAAAAACAAAAGGCTCGGCGCCTGTGGCTCAAGTGACTAAGGTGCCAGCCACATACATCTGAGCTGGCGGGTTCAAATCCAGCCCAGGCCTGCCAAACAACAATGACGGCTGCAACCAAAAAATAACTGGGCGTTGTGGCGGGCACCTATAGACCCAGCTACTTGGGAGATGGAGGCAGGAGACTCACTTGAGCCCAGGAGTTGGAGGTTGCTGTGAGCTGTGATGCCACAGCACTCTACCCAGGGTGACAGCTTGAGGCTCTGTCTCAAAAAAAAAAAAAAAAAATTAGGCAGTGCCTGTGGCTCAGTAAGTAGGGCGATGGCCCCATATACGATGGTGCCAGGTTTGAACCCAGCCCCAGCCTAACTGCAACACCAACAACACCACCAACCCCAACCACAAAAATAGCCGAGTGTTGTGGCGGGAGCCTGTAGTCCCAGCTACTAGGGAGGCTGAAGCAAGAGAATCGCCGAAACACAAGAGCTCAAGGTTTCTGTGAGCTGTGATGCCATAGTACTTTACCAAGAGCAACAAAGTGAGACGCTGTCTCTAATATAAAAAAAAGGGGGGGGGGGACGGCTCCTGTGGCTCAGAGGAGTAGGGCACCAGCCCCATATGCTGAAGGTGGCAGGTTCAAACCCAGCCCTGGCCAAAAAAAAAAAAAAAAAAAAATTTATTGCCATTTATTTATTTATTTATTTTGAGACAGTCTCAAGCTATTGCCCTGGGTAGAGTGCCATGGTGTCATAGCTCACAGCAACCTCAAACACAGGCTCAAGCAATCCTCGTGCCTCAGCTTTTACATTTTTTAGTAGAGACAGGGTCTCCCTTTCGCTCAGGCTGGTCTCAAACTTGTGAGCTCAAGCAATCCACCTGTCTCAG
>CAUYPK010042733.1:0-10261 GCA_963574355.1 Loris lydekkerianus | reverse complement strand
TATTTGTCTTTTAATGTAAGATGCAATTCTTGTATGCAGCAGATATCTGGCTTGAGTTTTTGTATTCAGTCAGCCAACCTGTGCCTCTTTAGAGGACAATTTAAACCATTCACATTAATTGAGAATATTGATAAGCCTTTTGAGAGTTCGGTGGGCATTTTTATGCTTTTGCGACTGTGGAAGTTGGAATTTAATCTAAATTTTCTGGGTGGGGTTACCTTTGTGGTGGAGGATTATGCTGGTCTTTATGGAGGATAGGTCTGAGAATATCCTGGAGAGCTGGTTTAGTTGTAGCAAATTTCTTCAACATGCGAATGTCATTTAAATATTTAATTTCTCTATCATAAATGAAACTCAGTTTAGCTGGGTACAGGATCCTGGGTTGAAAGTTATTTTTTTTTAGGAGATTAAAAGTCGATGACCATCCTCTTCTAGCTTGAAAGGTTTCAGCAGAGAGATCTGCAGTTATTCTAATATTCTTCCTCTTGTAAGTAATGATTTTCTTTCGTCTGACTGCTTTTAGAATTTTCTCCTTCATATTAACTTTAGTGAAATTGATTATGATGTATCTGGGAGATGTCATATTTAGGTTGAGTCCTGCTGGAGTTGTGAAATTGTGTGCTATCTGAATTTCAGAATCTCTTGGCAAGTCTGGAAAGATCTTTTTCATAATCTCATGGAGAAGAGACTCTGTCTTGTGAAGCCAATTCATTGCTTTCGGGTATCCCTATAAGACGAATATTGGTTTTCTTCTAATTATCCCAAAGCTCTCTGAGAGAGTGATCTGTTTTTGCCCTCCATTTCTCTTTCTCTTTGAGAGTTTGGGAGCATTGAAAAGCTTTGTCTTCGATGTCATAAATTTTTTCTTCTTCTTGCTCCATTTTGTTACTGAGGGATTCTACTTTGTTTCTCAGATCTTTGAGGGCTACAACTTCTTGTCTCAATGTTCAAAATCTTTGGCCACTTGGTCTTTGAATTCGTTGAATTCTTGAGACATCTTTTGGGTTACTGCTTGGAATTCTAATTTGATGTCATTTGCTATCCAGATTCATAATTCGATTTCTGACAGAATTCGATCTCAGTTATTTGTTTGTGTATGGGATCTTGTGCTGTGTCTGCCCCACTTGGGGGAGTTGATCTACTCTGATTATTCATGTTGCCAGAGTTTTTCCCTTTATTTTGTCTCATGATTGGTTTTCACCATTGCCTCTGGCTGTCCTCAGAGTTAGGTTCATGTCTCTCTGAGATTAGACCGGGGGGATCACTCTGTTTTTTCTGGATCTTTGTAGGGATTGACCCTTTGTAGGTCTTCTGGGGCTGCCCCAGCCAGCAAGTTCTGGTTGTGGGAGCAGCTCTGGCGTGTGACACCCCTGGATCCAAGAACAGGGCTGTGGGTGGTATACACACTTCTGGCTGGGAGTGCCTGGCTCCCAGCGACTTTGGCACAGAGGGTCCAAGGCTCCAGCTACCTCTGGCCAGGAGAAGGGCTCCATGCAGAAGCAGGGATGGCTCCGGAGTGCAGGCAGCTCCCAGAGTCCCTGGCCAGACCCGGCCGGTGTGGAGGCAGGGAGGGTACAGGAGGGAGGACGTGGGGTTGGGCAGTTCCCAGAGTTCTGGTCAGGGCGTGGGGAGGCCCAGCAGGTAGGGTAGCAGATTCTGGTGCTGCTCTTACCGTGGTCTGGGCAGGCGCAGCTCTTCTGGAGGTCCAGGAGGGTGCTGATTGCAGGTCGTTGGGCAGCTCTTCCAGAAGTCCAGGAGGGTGCTGATCGTGGTCCAGGGACAGCTCTTCTGGAGTTCCAGTGGGTGCCTGTCCCGGGTTCTGGCGCTGAACATTTCTTTTCCTCCCTTACTCTTTCTATTTCTTCCTTTCTTCCTTCCATTTTTCTTAGATATCTAGGAATTAACAGTTTGGGCTCTTAGAAATAATTGTTGGTACAAATTAAAAATTAATGATCAGAATATTACATTCATGATTTTAAAACTTAACTAGTAAGATATGTATTAAGTTGCAATTTTGGTTCCTCATACTCTTTTTCTAGATTAAATTATTTCAACTTAAATGGTATCAGAATGTTTGTTTGTAAACTGACATGTTGCTGAAATCTTTTCTATTCCTATATTTACTTTTATGTAAAGATGGCTATTTGTAGATGAGAGATTGGCAATCCTTTTTTGTAAATGGCCAGACAGTAAATAGTTTAGGCTCTCTAAATCACAGAGTCTCCATTTGGAACTACTCAGCTCCTCTCGTAATGTCACAGAAGTCACTGATAATACATAAAGAAGAGGTCATGGCTGTGCCCCAAGTAAATGTTGAGTATAGAAATAAGTATATGGGTTGAATTTAACCCATGAGCTGTAGGTTGCCAACCCCTGCTCTAGATAATAAATTAAAACAGTCATCTCTGGCATCTGCATATTTTTTAATAGCATAGATGCTATGTGATGCTAAATTTTAAATATGATAAAGAAATAAACTCAGACTTATAAATTTAATATATTGTGCTTATTAAAGTGTAAAATTTTCAAAGTGTTACTACATAGGTAATAAAAATGTAATCTCTGTTAATGGTAATTCCCTCCCCCATCCTTTGTTCATATGTAAATGAAAATAATTAGGATGAATTTTTTTTAAGAATTACTTAATTTGTTAATAGTTAAATTTCTCTACATTAAATAATCAGGGCCCAGATTTTTTCATACATTTTTCTTAGTGTTTTAATGATCATAATTTGGGTTAGATAGATACGGGTGCCAATCTCAGTTATACATTAGATGTGTGATTTGAATGTGAGCCTCAGTTTCCTTATCTGTAATATGTTAAAAAATCATTCCTACCTCACATGGCTGTTGTGAGGATGCGGTAGTTTGTGAAAGTGGTTAACACTTTGTATATGGCATTTTAGCCTGAGAATAAGATTGCTTATGAAGAGAATGGCAGGTAGAGAACATTCTGCCTAGGGCGGATGGGGAGCCATCTATGTAGACTTGGAAGAGCTACTAATAAGAGGAGGAAAACCAAGCCTAACTAGGAGTATATTTCCTAAGTAGAGAGTGGTTATGCTATGTCAAATTCTCCTAGCAAAATTATAGAAAAGTGAAATTGGCTACATGGAGATTGATAGAGTTTTCTTTGAGAGAAATGAGAATTGGAGTAGAGTGAAGAATGAATTGGGGAATATGAAGTACAGATGGTGAACATTTATAACTTGAGAGCTTTTATTGTTAAGAGGAGTATGGAAATGCGGCTACAGAGGACTGGTTGGTGTAGGGAATGCAAAGTCTGAGCAATGGTTCTTAACCTGTGGGTCGGTGGGGACCCATTTTTAACAATGAAAATACATTGTGGCATTAGGAAGGTTGAGAACCACTGGTCTAGAGGCATGGATGAGACTGGAGTGAGAGATTGGATAAAATGAAGGAGGCAAGAAGGGATGGGATTCAGAGCTCAAGTGGAGGAAATGAATTTTGGTAGCAACAGTGATATTTCATCAGTTTTAACTGGAGGCAGAAAAGTAGTCTTCCAAATTTTGTAGAGGGATGAAATAGGAAGTTATTCCATTTACTAGCTTCTGTTTTCTCAAATATGAAACATGGTAATCAGCTGAGAGTTATGGGCTGGAATTGATGTGCACACGAGATATGAGAGGAATGTAGGGCAGGAACCGTATAAAGTAGTTATCTCACTTTGAACTTTCTAGAGATAATTGGTACCAGTTGATATTTGTAGTTATGAATATAGACTGAAACTTGCAGACCAGATGTGTCATCCCTGCTCTCCCTCATGGCTTCTCCTTATTATTCTTTTGATCCATCATCTCAGTAAGATCTGTTAATGTTATTTTGAATTTGATTTTCTTTGTTGTATATTTGTTTTCTATTTATTCATTTCTGCTCTTGGTATTATCTTATTTTACTTGCTTTAGGTTTGCTTTTCTTTGTCATTTGACCTATATTGTAAGAATTAGTTCATCAATGTATAGCCTTTCTTCTGTCTTAATACAAACATGTAATACTATATTTCTAATGACATAGTGAGGTTGTTCCTCAGTTACTAGTTTGTATTTATTTATTTTGACTCTCATTTTCAGCGTCTGTTAGTATTGGCGTTTAGTCCCTTAAAATGCTAATAGAAAAACTTCTAAACGTTTGCTTTATCTTTGCCAGTTACAGTTGTATTTTTGTCTCTTTTTAAAGTATATTTTTTTAGAGATTTGTCATTTTATTATTATGAAGGAGCTACCTTTTAGATTTGTAAATTCTTTCATGAATTTATTTCTTCTGCTTCAACTTTTTTAATTCTTACATTTAATTCTGGGTACACTTTTCTAAACCTATAAGACAAAAGGTTAATTTATTACCTTTGTTTTTCTTATTAAGTACTAAAACATTTAAAGCTGAATTTCTCTTAGAGTATAACTGCCTATTTCTCATTAGTTTGGATACATAATGTCCTATTTTTTATTTTAATGGTAGCATTACAAGCTTTTCGGTGACTTCTTTGGGCTAACATGGTTTATTTCTTGCTGTTTTTAAGCAGAAAATTCAGATGTAAATTTATTAATTTAGCGTTACAACATGCAGCTTGTTAATACGATTTTTTTACAACTTAGTGTGATTTTAAGGACTAAGGCTCCATTTTGGTAATATGTTCATAATATAGTGGCAGTGATAGTATCAAGGCTATAGACTTACATTTATCTGTTCTTTTTAGCTTTTCAGTTGGATTGTTCATATTATTTTGCTTTTTCTTCTTGACATTGATTTATTAAAATAGCTCATTTTTCTGTGTCAGTGTCTTTATTTGTAACATTTCTCATCTGTATGTTTTAAAAAATAATTACTCACTACATAAAATTTTGGCATTGTTAAAATGTTAAATATAGTATTTAAATTTCAAATGTTTTCAGGAAGCATCATTTTTTCTGTTTTTTTTGTTTGTTTTTTTTAGAGACAGTCTCACTATGTCACCCTCAGTAGAGTGTCGTGGCATTACAGCTAACAGCAACCTCAAACTCTTGGGCTTAAGCGATTCTCTTGCCTCAGCCTCCCTAAGTAGCCAGGACTACAGGAGCCCACCACAATGCCTGGCTATTTTTTTGTTGCAGTTGTCATTGTTGTTTTAGCTGGCCTGGGCTGGTTTTGAACCTGCCAGCCTTGTTGTATGTGGCTGGTGCCCTACCCACTAAGGTACAGGTACCACCCAGCATCATGTTATATAACATGTGTATGCAATGATTTATATTCCTTTTAGTTTTTTTGCATTTAAATTTTATCTGATAACTTAATATTGTGACATGGTTTTTGTTTTGATTTAACTATCTTTATCCATCTTTTACATTTTAGCTTTTCTATTTGGCATTTAGTTTTGTCTTTTATAAAGAGCAAATTTGTATCTTTTACATTTTAACTCAACCAAAGATGTTTTACTTCAATAGAATTTTAATGTCTTACATTTATTTGGTTAGACAGTAGTCTGTCTTTTACTTTTGGCTTTCACTTTTCAACATTTTTTGTGGAAAGGTTACATTAAATTTTATATTTCTCTAGTCAAATATGTTCTTATATAGCTTCATATAATTATTAACCAAATAGTAACTTTCCCTTTTCTTAGAGAAATACTGCTTTCCTTTTGTCTACCTGTCTTTCCCTGTCTTTGGTTTAATCTGGTGTTACACAACCTGTCATTCCTTTTTTTTAAGTAGCTCAAATTCTTCAAGTTTTTTGAATAGCCAGCATAGAAAATGAGAGTGACAATAATCTGACTGAGCTTTAATGGCAATCATAAAGTGAAAGAGAAAAGACAAGATTCAATAGAATCTTAATTTGGACTTGTCGAGAAGGAGAGTCTGTTCATTGTGCTTTCTGTTCTCTTTACTATATTAATAATAGTGGTTTTACAACAAATCATAGTATCTGGTAAATCAAGTATCTCTCCTTTATCCTCCACTTCACTGGTCCTCCACACTGTGCAGTGTAATATTTTCTTTTCTTGAGAAATTTCTTACCTGTTCTTGGCCATTACAATCAGCTCACCTAATTTCCAGGGAAAACCTTGTAGAGATTTGAATTGTAATTGTTTTGATCTGTTTAACAATTTAGAGAAAATGAATATCTTTTTGATGTTGGGTTTTTATGTTTGTGACTCTGATAACGTCATAAGTTTGCATGTTAATATTTGTTTTGATTTGTAGAAAGTCAATTGATTTTCAGGTGTATATTGATATATTACATGACTTTATTGAACTCTAATTTGAACAATTTATTTGTAAACTTGCTGTCCCTCTCTTTCTTATCTATAATACCTTATAATATAGTGTGTCCCAAGAGTCACCCCTAAAGTCGCCATACATAGGGAAAGTGGGAAGTTGTAGGTATATTGTACCTTTATTTACAAAATTTTGTAAAATTTTGTAATGAATGTTTTGTAAATAAAGTTGCATGTAGCTACGATTTCCTATTTTCCATATCCATGGAAGCTCCAGGGGCAACTTTTGGGATACTCTGTAGTAGAAAGAGGTGAACTTTTTACTCTCTACTCCTGTAACTTTTATTTACACAGTTGATACATTATGTGAAAGGCCCTCTGTATATACACACTGAATGAATGTGAAGATAGCCAAGTTAATAGACAGTGTTTTTAGAGGCTTGTTTTTGCCCTTTTTTTTTTTTTTTTTAGACAGACTCATTCTGTCACCCTGGTTAGAATGTAGTGGTGTCATCATAGCTCACCATAATCACAAACTTCTGGGCTCAAGCGATCCTCCTGCCTCAGCTTCCCAAGTCATTGGAACTATAGTTGCCCACCGCGACACCTGGCTAATTTTTCTAATTTTGGTAGAGACAGGGTCTGGCTCTTGCTCAGGCTGGTCTAGAACTCCTGACTTCAAGAAACCTTCCCAGGGTACTGGGATTAGAGATAGGAGCCACCGCACCTACACTTGTTTCTGCTTTTTAAGAGAATGGTATCAACATGTCCTGACTAAGTGTGTTTGCTATGAGTGGTTAGTAGACACTCTTTTTATCAAATTAAGGAAGTTCTTTTCTATTTATGACTAGATAAGAGTATTTATAGCAAATATTAGACTTTTTTCCCTTTTCTTATTGCTGTTGTAACAATCATAGTTTTTCCCCTTTAATTTATTTGAAGGTGAGGCGAGGTGAATAAGATAAATAACTACATAAACTACAGCTCATATATATTTTTATACGTTAATTATTTCATGTTGCTAATTAGAGAGATTGCCTTGTAATTGGCCTCTGTTGTACTAAGTTCACTTTTATTAAGCATTTAGCACTGATTGTTTTACCAATTTGTTAGCCTAATTTCTCCTAGAACAACATCAATTACATTTGGCAGAAGAATATCCGAGAAAATCCGAACAGCAAAATAATTTTTATCCTCATGACCAACTCATAATTATTATGCTTTTGTTTTATCATTATATGTGTATTTATTATCATAGATATTTGGTATATACAATCTTCCCCTGGTGGTATCCACAGGGGATTGGTTCCATGAAGGCTCACACATATTCAAGTCTCTCGGTTTGCCCTGTAGACCCTGTGTATTTGAAAAGTTGAGCCTCTATATAATTGGGTTTTGCACCCCATGAACATTGTATTTTTAATTTGCATTTAGTTGAAAGAGTCCTTATATAAATGGACTTATGCAGTTCAAATCTGTGTAGTTCAAGGGTCACTTATAGTTGCTTTCCCTATTACTGTTGCTATGTATATAGAAATAATATTACATAATTTGTAGGTATGTTTTTTTTATTTTAGAACCATTGGTAATTTTTTTCATAGAAAGATGATTTTTATAATTTACTGTGTTGTCCACTTTTTTTTATTCATTTAGACAAGACCATTTTTTATATTTAAGTTATGTAAATGGCTTTAATAGGCATGGAAAGTGACTTCATTATCTCTTTTTTCTTTGTAGGTTAGTAGCATTGGAAAACAGCCCATGTATTACACCAGAGTTGCTTCGTATATTTCAGAATATGTCTCCCCTTCTTGGTATGTGTTAAAGCATAAACTTACTGATGTTTCTGAATGCAGCCATAATTTGGGGGCATTATAGCTAGCTGACTTTCAAGTATACGTTAACTTTTGAGTGAAGTCCCTCATACTGACAAAGAAGTTGAATGATATTTTAATGGTTTCTAGCTTTTCTATGTAACTTTGAAGAATCATTTCTACTTACTAAAAGGGAGTACTAAATAACCTCACTTTGCTAAAGAATTAGTAATAAACCCCCCACAAGGCAGGGCGCTGTGGCTCACACCTGTAATCCTAGCACTCTGGGAGATTGAGGTGAGAGGATTGCTTGAACTTGGGAGTTTGATACCAGGCTGAATAAGAACAAGACCTTGTCTTTACTGAAAATAGAAAACTACCAAGCATTTAGGCTGAGGCAGAAGGATTGTTTGAGTTCAGAAGTTTGAGGTGGTTGTGAGCTAAGCTGACACCATGCCACTCTAGCCTAGGCAACAGAATGAGACTCTGTCTCAAAAATAAGTAAATAAATAAATTAAGCTTGAACTTTGCCTGGTAAAATTTCTGTTTGAAAGCAGTTGCATAAATTATTTAGAAAATTGTATTGTAAAACATGATATGACATATTCTATACACTATGATTTTATCCAGCTTCTGTTACAAAGAGATTTTGTGCTATTGATTGTTCACAAATGATCTTTATCTGTTTATCTGTATCGGCTAATGAATCACCAAAATAAAGATTATTAAATATTAGGAAATTATTTATATTGTTTGTTGAAGTGTTGCTTATGAATGAAGTTTAATGGTTTTAAGCAACACTTTTGGTACATAAAACCAATCTGAATACGTATTCTGATAAACAGTGCTTTTCTGTTACACATTAGCTACCATTCTCAAGTATGTGATAGCATAAATTTTTTAAATAATACATTGTTTATAGAGTTGTTTTGTGTGGAAGTTAATTAATTATAGGTTTATACCTTAAACTCATGGCATGTTTAAAGAACTGTGCATGATACTATTTTAAGTTTTCAGGGTTATAGAAGTTCAGAGATCCCATTCTTTCAGACTCTGTCATGAATCATCTTTGTTTGTTAGAACTTTGGGGTATTTTAACTGAACAGTTTAATGTTGTCATGAGAGGACATTTAGGTAGGAAAACACTAGGAAAAATGGCATAATTATTATGGTGATATGTGAAGATTTTTTTTCTGAGAATTCATTTGTACTGAGAAATTTTATTAGAGGCAAAAATATTACTGAGGTATAATGACACACCAGAAAAATAGACTCACTCTTTGAAAATACCTGCAAATGTGGACTAAAGCACAATTGTTAATGATTTGAAAACATATCATCTCCTTGTCTGGTGACCATGGTAGCTAGATAACATGATTACTCCTTTACATTTTCTCTGAATTTTTTGTTCTTTTATCCCATTCTTCGGAGTAAGTTGAAATCTCAAATAATAGAGTCATTTGCTGTTAATCATCTAACATCCCCATAAAAGGAAAAAAATTACTAAAGATGAAGTCAGAAGCAGAAGATATTGGTCTCTGAGGAAAGGTTTTGTCTTTCTTTCTGTGGTCATAGAGAAAAATAGGAAATGCTGTTTTCAATCTCCTGTGCTCTCTGAAGGTATTTTTGGTTTGGTTTTCCCTGTCTTGGAGTCCACATGCAGTGCCATGCTGGGTAGTCTATGCCTCTTTATACTTGACCTAGCACTAAAAACCACAACCAGGCGCAGTATTAACTTTTGAGATAAACAGGATTAGCTACTTTGACACTCAGTGATTTCACACAGGATACTTCACCTTTGTATTCTACCCCCAAGTTAAGCATGCCTGGCCTGTACAATGTATGATTCCTGTACCCTGGTGGGAAATGGGATTGGTAGCCAGAAACATTTAAACAAAAGGTGTATGAATGACCTTATGTAACCGCATGATACTATTTTTAGTAGAGCTTTAGGTTAGTGCTTTAGTATAGTTTTACCATAGCAAGCTGTATAGTTGATGCATAGTTCTTATCACATTACAAGGACTTTTATGTGTTTACAGTAACATATGGTACATGGTAGGTGCTATTTAAGTGTTTTGTTATTAATACTATGTTCATTCTATTTTATCTTTTTGGAGACAGAGTTTTAAGTGTTTTGCTACTATGTTTATTTTATTTTATTTTTTTTAGAGACCGAGTCAGTAGAGTGCTGTGGCATCACAGCTCACAGCAACCTCCAGCTCTTGGGCTTAGGTGA
>CAUYPK010042731.1:0-17082 GCA_963574355.1 Loris lydekkerianus | reverse complement strand
CTATTATTTTTATGGTAACAAGAATAAATATAAGCCACAAATTGTCACACAGCTCTGGTTTTATTGTGAATAGAGAGGAGGCCAGACCCAAACAAGGACTGCCTACATATTCTTTTGCCTCTCTCCAAATCAAGCATTTTCTAGACTCATAGACCTTCCCTCCCCCAAGTCTGCATCCTGAGCCACTCGGTAGGGAATAGGGGTAGGACAGCACAGCAGAGTTGTCCATGGGGCTTTTTCAGATAGGCTTTGCTAAGTCATCCCTTGATTGGATCTTGTAAAGAGAGTCTCAGGACCCACTTGACCTTTAGAAGGCAGTTCTGGGAAAAGGAAACTATTCCAAAATATGTCTATTGGCTCTAATTACTTTCTCAATGAAATATGCTATTGCCCTTTATTATATTCTAATGACTAGTATATTATTATAAAGATTAATAGAGCAATTGTTGTATTTATTATAAAGAAAAAAATAAGTTGAATGAACAATTTATAGAATTTATTAGGATCTGGATGATAATGCCCATAGCATTTATCACATAGTGGGGTAATTATATTGCATTTGACTCCACAACTAGCTTGTTGCAAAGTATTTGAGTTCAGGATCATCTCATTTGAGTTTTTATATACAGTGTTTTCCAGCATATGATGCATGTTTAATGTTTTATGAATAATTATTTTCTGGTATGGTTTATTTTACATTTTTGCATTATATTTTTTTAAACCAAAAAGCAATTTTCTCCTTATCAGGAAACTTAAAGCTGATTCACATGGAACTAAATTACATATATGCTCAGGGTTTAGAATAATGGCTCTTAAACTATTTTTGGATCATAAACTCCTTTGCGAATTTAATGAAATTTCTAATGTTGCCTTCAGAGACAACAGGTTAAGAACCTTTAGTTTGGAGAAGTGATAAAAGTAGCTTACCTCTGTAGTCCTATGGATTTCTCCTTTCTGCACCTATGGCCTTTTAGGCATTTTTGATAAATTTATGATGAGCTGCCATTAAGTTTCACAAATTATCTCTACCTGCAATAAACTACTGGTCTTGTAAATGAAAAGAAAAAAAAAGTCCAGATGTTTACAATCGGCACCCATAGCACAGTGATTACAGTGCCAGCCACATACACCAAGGCTGGCGGGCCAGCTAAACAATGACAACTGCAACTAAAAATAGCCAGGCATTGTGGCAGGTGCCTATAGTCCCAGCTCTTTGGGAGGCTAAGGCAAGAGAATTGTTTAAGCCCAAGAGTCTGAGTTTGCTGTGAGCTGTGATATCACAGCATCTATTGAGGGCGACAACGTTAGACTCTGTCTCCAAAAAAAAAAAAAAAAAAAAAGTGTTTACACAGTATACTTACCATGGTTTTTTAAAAAAAATCTTAAGGAATAAATGACCTACTCTAGATGCAGGTTTATTCATGTAGGTTAGTTGTCAAATTTATATATTAAGTGGAATTGGTTGATTTAAAAGAAAGACATACACAGTAACTATGTATTTCTTTTGATCCATCTAAGGAAATTAAAGTATGTAATTATTTCTTAGTGCTCTTCTGATATCCTTTGGAATTAAAATTGATAAGGGAGAAAAAAGTGTAGGGAAATACAGATAAATTAAACGCATTGATTTGAAAGGTGCATGGAGAATTAAATCACAAGGTAAAGACAGACCTGTTTTCAAGACTAGTCACCTTTAGGGATGTCTTGCTGTTCAGAAGTATCAGTGATTGTATGAAACATATAAATCCTTCTAGAATTTAATACTACAAGAAAAACACCATAAGCAAAGTCTCTTTTGAAGAATCTAGTGCTTTCACTATCAGTGAAAACAGTGTAAGATAAGAATTTCTAGAATTCTTCTAAGAAAAGCAGTAGCATTTAAGCTTTATAAGTTTCTCCCAAGAAATTATATTTAAAGAAAAAAATGAAAAATAGTTTTCTTCTTTTTTTAGAAAAGGAATTTAGCTAATATGTAACACATAATTAATAAGCCCATAAGTATGATTGTTTCCAAGGTTTCTTTTTTTTTTTTTTTTTTTTTTTTAATATTTTTAACCTTATCTGTCCACTGTTAGCTCTGGAATACTTTCAGAAATTGATGGCACGAGTTTATCAATTTCAAATGCTTCTCTTTGATAGCAATGAAAAGGTATTACTTAATAACTGTTTAAATTCAACCAAATACTTGTAAATAACAGCTAATACTCAGAATGAACTATATTATATTTACTTAGTTGAATTGTATTATTAAAATTTAAATATAAAACTACAAAGTCATAAATACATTTTAATTTTGGAGTTGACTTCAAATTTTTCCTCTCCTAATACTGGTCAATTTAATAGCCAAGGGTAATGTCTTTCCTTTTTGTTTTTGTTTCACTTGACATATGACGATTGCGTATGTTAATATTTATGGGGCACAAACTGATATTTCCATACCTGTGTATAATATATAATCACCAAATCAGAGTAATTAGTATACCCACCATCTCAACTTTTTATCATTTCGTTGTTTTGGTCACATTCAAAATTCTCTCTCCTGTTTTTTCAGAATATATAGTATAGCATAGTTAACTGTATTCACACTATAGTCCTACTGAACACCAGACTCATCCCTCCTGTCTAGCTGTAACTTTGTACCCATTAACCAACCTCTCCCTATCCATCAGTTACCCATCCTTCCCAACATCTAATAAGCACAATTCTATTCTCTATTTCTATGGGCTAAATTTTTCTGGCTTCCAAATATGAGTGGAAGCATATTGCATTTATTGTTCTGTACCTGACTTATATCACTTTACGTGATGTTCTCCAAGTTCATCTCTGGTGCTAAAAATGACAGATTTCAGTTTTTAAAAAAGAATTATCTTGGATACATAATTAGGTGTACATATATAGTATAGGAGTGCATGTGATAATTTAATCCATCTATATAATTTATAAAGATCAAATCAGTGTACTTGGGATAGCCATCACATTAAATATTTGTTTTTTCTTTTTCTAGAAATATTTGGGTTATTCTTTTCAAATTTTTTCAAAATATACAATAAATTATTGTAAACCATAGTTGCCCTATTCCTGTCTTGAACATAAGGTCTTATTTCTTCTATCAAAACACATATTTGTACCTACTAATCAGCTTCTTTTTTTGGCTGGGGCTGGGTTTGAACCCACCACCTCTGGCATATGGGGTCAGCACCCTAACCCTTTGAGCCACAGGTGCCGCCCCAATAATCAGCTTCTTGCTGGTTAGTATTTCATTGTGCTTATATGTCACATTTTCATTATCCATTTGTCTATTGATGGATATTTAATCGATCCTGTATCTTGCTACTGTGAGGAGTTTTGAAATAAAGAGTGGTGCACATATCCTTTTGATATAATGATTTTTTTACCTTTGGATAAATACCCAGTAGCAGGATTGCAGAATCATATAGTAGTTCTAATTTTAGGTTTTTGAGAGCCCTCTGTCTTATTTTCCATAATGACTCTACTGATTTACCTTTCCATTAGTAGGGTATATAAGTTCTCTTTTCTCTAAATTATCACCAGCCTTCATTATTTTTTGTCTTTTTGATTCTAGCCCAGTTATGATGCAAATCTAATTATGATTTTTATTTGCATTTCTATGATGAGTGATGATGTTTTCTTATAGTGGTTTTATAGTTTAAGTATTTAATTCATTTTGAATTGGTTTCATACATGATAATAGATAGAACTTTAGTATCATTGTTCTGCATATTCCTATTCTTTTTTTTTTTTTTTTTTTTTTACCACCTTTGTCAAAACTCAATTGGCTGAAAATACGTGAATTTATTTCTGGATTCTCTATTCTATTTCATTGGCCTATGTTTTTGTTTTCATCTTAATACCATGCTATTTTAGTTATTATAGCTTAGTAGCATATTTTGAAGTTATATAGTACAAAAGCCTTCAGCTTCATTCTTTTAGAACAGAGTTGCTTTGGCTATTCAGGGTCTTTTGTGGTTCCATACAAATTTTAGGACTGATTTTTCTCTCCGTGTGAAAAAAGTCATTGGTAATTCAATAGAGATTGCATTGAATCTGCAGATTGCTTTGGGTAACATGATCATTTTTAACAATGTTAATTCTTCCAATCCATGAGCATGAGATTTCCTTCCATTTGTTTGTGTTCTTTTCAGTGTCTTCCATCAGTGTGTTGTAGTTTTTAGTGTAGATGTCTTTCACCTCCTCGTTAAATTTATTCCTAGCTATTTTATTTTTTGTGTAGCTATTGTAAATGGGATTTTTTTAAATTTCAGCTGGTTTATCATTATTGATGTGTAGAAAATGCCATTGAGTTTTATATGTTGATTTTATATCCTGGAATGCCACTAAATTTGTCTATCAAGTCTAAGAGATTTTTGGTATAGTCTTCAGATTCCCCTGTATATAATAATGATATCTACATTCAAGGAAAAGTTGACTTCCTCTTTTCTAATTAGGATGTCCTTTATTTATTTATTTTTTTCCTTCACTAATTTCTCTGGCTAGGACCTCCAGCACTATGATTAATAAATGTGATAAAAGTGGGCATCTTTGTCTTATTCTAGTTCATGGAGG
Organism: Loris lydekkerianus; assembly: GCA_963574355.1. Taxonomy (NCBI): domain Eukaryota; kingdom Metazoa; phylum Chordata; class Mammalia; order Primates; family Lorisidae; genus Loris; species Loris lydekkerianus. The sequence goes on along the minus strand of CAUYPK010042731.1, from coordinate 12,498 downwards.
AAAACTTTCAGCTTTTCCCCATTCAGTGTAATATTAGGTATGAATTTGTCATATGTGAACTTTATTGTGTTGAGGTATATTTCTTCTATGCTTAATTTCTTGAGAGTTTTTTTTTTATCATGAAGAGATGTTGAATTCCACTAAATGCTTCTTTTCTATCTACTGAGATAATCACATGGTTTTCGTCCATCATTTTGTTGATGTAATATATTACATTTGTAGATTTGTGTATATTGAACCATTTTGGCATCACTGAGATTGATCGAGGTGTATTGTACTTTTGATATGTTGTTACATTCAGTTCGCTACTATTTTTTTGAGAACTTTTTCATCTATGTTCATCAAGAACATTGAACTGTAGTTTTCCTTTTGTTGTTATATTCTTATCTGATTTTGCTATCAGGGTTATGCTAGCCTGCTATGATGTGTTAGAAAGTATTCTCTCCTCTTCATTTCTTGGAATACTTTTAAAAATAATCGCATTAGCTCTTCATTAAAACTTTAGTCGAATTAAGCAGTAATGCCATCTAGTCCTGGACTTTTCTTTGTTGAGTGACTCTATTAACTGATTCAATATCACTGCTTATCAACATTCTCTTCAGATTTTCTATTTCTTTTCAGTTCAATTTTTCACAGGTTATATGTGCCCATAAATTTAATTTGATTCCTCTAACTTTTCCCTTTTGTCGGTGTATAGTACTTCATAATAGTTTGTAATAATTCTTTGTATATTTGTTTTCTGTCTGATTCTTTTTTTGGATCTTTTCTTCTTTTTTTCTTAATCTAGCTAATGGTTTGTCAATTTTATTTATTTTCCAAAGAAAATACTTTTTCTTTTTTGGAACTTTTTTTTTTTTTAAGTCCCTATTTTGTTTAGTTCTGCTCTGATCTTTGTTTTTTTCTCCTACTAAATTTAGTTTGTTTTGTGATTGCTTTTCTAGTTCCTTGAGGTGCATTGTTAGATAATGGATTTGAGACTTTCCTTTTTTTTTTTTTTTTTTTTTGATACAGTGGGGGGGGGGTTTGGTTATTGTTGCTATTTTTTGCTTTGTTTGTTTTGCTATAAATGTACCTTTTAGTACCACTTTTGCTATGTGCCACAGGTTTAAACATGTTTATTTCTATTTTTTTTTTCTCAAGACATTATTTTATTTCCTTCCTAATTTTTTCTTGAACCCATTAGTTACTCAGAAGCATATTAGGTTCTGAGTACTCATGCAATTTCTAAAGCTTCTATTGGAATTGATTTCTAGTTTTATTTCATTGTGATCTGAAAAGTTACCCGATATATATTTTTTAAATTTTTTAAGACTTACTTTGTGGCCTAGACTGTTCCATTTACTGATAAGAAGAAAGTGCATTCTATAGTTGTTAGATGAACTATTCTGCGAATGTCTATTAGTTCTATATGGTCTACAGTACATTTTAACTCTGATGTTTCTTAATTGATTTTCTGTCTAGATGCTGAAATTAGGGTATTGAAATCTCAAACTCTTATTGAATTTGGGCCTCTTTTCCCTTTAGCTGTAATAATATTTGTTTTTTATTTTTCGATGCTCCCATGTTGAGCGAATATATCTTTAAATTGTTATATATCTTGCTGGATTTTTCCCTTTACAATGATATAAAAACCTTTATTTCTTTCTACAGTTTTTGACTTAAGTTCTATTTTACCTAACTTAAGTGTAGCTACTACTGTTTGCTTTGGGTTTCCATTTGTGTGAAATATTTTATTTTCATTCCTTCATTTCCAGTTTATGTGTGTATTTTCAAGTGAAGTGAGTTTCTTGTAGACAGTATATACTTGGATCTTTTCATTTTTAATCCATTCAGCCAGTCTATGTCTTTTAATTGGATAATTAAAACCACTTTCTTTCTTTCTTTATTTATTTTTTATTTAATCATAGCTGTGTACATTGATATGATCATGGGGCATCATACACTAGCTTCATAAACCATTTGACACATTTTCATCACACTGGTTGACATAACCTTCCTGGTGTTTTTTTAGTTATTGTGCTAAGACATTTGCATTCTACATTTACTAAGTTTCACATGTACTCTTATAAGATGCACCACAAGTGTAATCCCACCTATCCTCCTCCCTCTACCCACCTCCCCTTCTCCCTTTCTTCAGCATTGTTTATAGATGAGGGCTTATTCCTGTCATTTTGTAAATTACTTTCTGATTATTTCACATTTTTTTTTGTTTTATTCTTCTTCTCTTTACCTTTGTAGTTTGGTGGTTTTCTGTATTGATAGGATGGTTCCTTCATTCCTTCTCATATGTGTATCTGCCTCATCAATGAGGCAGATATAATAATTTCACATATTTTTATTGTAGTAGAAAAACATGGAATGATTTAAAAAATGCATATTTTCTCTGTGCAGGGGCATGCTGATATTTTGTATATAATTTCTATGTTAGTATGTGTACTGCCAAACTAAGAACTACTTTCTTTTTGACTATCTAATTTTTAATTGCATTAGGTCTTCATCTCATGCTTGTGGTTCTTCCTCTATCCCATAGCAATCTATATCAGAATAGTAACTTAATTACAGGGATTGTGTAAACATTTCAAAGCCCTCCCACTTTTTGCAATAATCTTTTAGCCTTCATCTTATTTTTAAAAAAATAAAATTGTAGAGATCCAAAACAATGAGGTTACAACTGAAGGAGATTTACTTCTTCCACATCTTCTTAGTTGCCTCTAACTGCTTAAAAAGCTTTCTGTTATAGTACAGTACAGCAGTGGGTAAAAATGGGATGTTTCTATAAACTCTTCTAGATGCTCTCTCATCATTTTCACTTCAGCCACTTCATGATCTATAGCAGTCTGTATCTGTTACAAGTCCACTTATGTGTGGGTTATGTAGTCCTATTTTGGGGAAAATAGAACTTTTCATCCTTTTGAGGCTGCTGCTTCTCTATCTAATACGCCAAATACCTTCACTATGTTTTGTGTTATTGGACTATATTTCACGGTCAATTATGACTCAGAGCTTCTACAGGTCATCTGTAATGATATTCCCAGACAACATTATTCTTTCTCCCACAGCATGTAGCAACTGCTTATGCCACACAATCTGGTATAAGTATTTATAGTCTGATTATCTTTCTCTGATTTGTTTTTGAAGTTTTTTTTTTTTTTTTTTTTTTTTTTTTTTTTCAATAACCTAGTCACAAGTTCACTGAAGGATAGAATTTCGTCTTACCTGTATTTATACACTTTAATTATAAACCTAAAACACTGTGAAGGAAACAATAGTCCTCAACTTTTTTTTTTTCTTTTTTTTTTCCTTTAGTTTAACAAAGGATCTAGTGATAAAAGCTGTCTTTGGGTGATGGATCTCCAAAGTAACAAACTGAAGAAGATGCCCTCTTCAATGTTTTTCTAACCAGAGAGGTAGTGTTAAGAATAGTACCACAGTTAGGATTATCTGCTTTTCTGTATCCATTGTACACTTATCTTTCCATTGCTAAATATATGCTTACCTCTTAAAAACAGTCCTTAACAAAAGTCATTTTCAAATTATTATAGACAGGTTGTCTCTCCAGATGGGAAACTAAGTGATTATTAAGGAGAGTTAAAGAACACATTGTCAGTGAGAAGTCAATATAAAACTTGAACCCGTGGTCCTGAACGAGTTGTTGGAAGAACTGTATACAAGGAAAGAGCATTAAAAGTAAAAATAAATCCTAAACCCTGGACTAATGGACTGAGGTAAAATTTAATACATTTGCTTACCTTGGGGAGCAGAGCTTCATAATATATCATTATAAATGATATGAAGACAATATAATTCGGTCAACAAGGATTATCAGACAGGATTCTCTCCAATGCTACAGTAAAGTTATGCTGCTGATAAGGCATTTTATTTTTTTGTTTATATCACATGTGTTTTGAGAAGTGATAGAGTCCTTCAGTGACCTATCTCAATTTTAGATATGGCAAAATAGGTTGGTATTTCTAGAGAATAAAAGGATAAGAATATCTAGAATTCATTTTGATCTAGACCAGCATAATAGGCAGAAGTCAATTAAACCAACATCACAATAACCTGAAGCCAAAGACCATCCTTTCCACCTCTCTACTTTATTTCTTCTCTAATTTCATGTTTGTATTACTTCTGGGTATTCATTTTGACCCTGAGTTTCAATAGTTAATGTTTAAATTTCATGCAACAGTTTTTGGCCTTTAAAATGCCCCTCTAGGGTTGTTAGTTAAAGCGTCCCTAAAGGGACCCTTAAAAATGGGTCTTTCCTTCTTTATGATCTTACTCATGCTATCTGACTTCAGATGTGACTAGCCCAATATACAGAGACAAGCAAATCTTCCCAATACTCCTGAGGCTGGAAGAAAACTTGAATATCAAAAATTTGGGCCACATGTCATGATTAATATGAGAATAGAAATTATATTGAAATTAAACAACATGAATGACCTGTGAAATAGTCAAAATCTACTGTCGCTGGTGCAGAAGAAGATTCACCAGCAAAAGAATTTCTTAAAAAGAAAGATGAACAAACTCACCATTTGAAATCTGAGTCAGAATAGGGACATTCATAAAAATGAGACAAAGGAGGGTACTAATGATACTCTGTATATTTGAGTATTCTGCTTGGAAAGTCAGATAATAGAGAAAAGGTAAAGAGAGCTCATAGAACTATAGTTTCTAGCAAAGTGACTGGACGATAATCTCTTCCATTCATTGTCTTCATCCTGTGAAACAATCTTTAGTACTCACTTCCCCAATCAGAAGATGTAAGACTCAGAAAAAGATAGCCACCCAATGCTGTAGTCAACCAAGAGGTTGCCACTTCCTTTAAACCAAACTGGCTACAGTCTCCTGTGGACTTATTTTACACATCTGTTAATATACTTTTTATCCTTCAAAGTGTCTATTGCAGTGCCGGGAGCACAGTGGATATGTGGATACCCTATAAGTAACTGCTAAACACATAAGGGTATATCACATTGTAAATCACCTCATGACTATCTCTGACAGTTTTGAATTGGCCTGAAATGAAACACACACACACACACACACACACACACACACACACACACACACACAAACACTTTCTTGAGTTGATGAGATGTTTTTCTCTTTATTTATTGGCTTCAATATTTACTTGTGTCACCTTGGCATTTGACCCCAGATAAAATGACTATTTATAGATTCAGGTTTAAATATAACTAGGGTTAGAGAGGTGCAGTGTGTGCAACGGAATAAACCACAACCCTGGGACACTGATATTTAAACGGTCAGTTTCAGGGAACTTCTGAGCCTAAACATTAGCTTCAAATCCAAGTGTCTCAAGTACATTCTGCATTAATAGTAGAATAATCTAGAATAACATAACTGGGAAATAGGGAGGCTTGATCCAAGAGGCTGTCAGGGTAATCCTAATGCTTTTCTCTTAATTAAGTTAGGGAATCCTAATGTACCTTAACTGATAAAGGACTGGATTCAAGTCAAGTAGAGAGAGTATTTGTTTCACCTCATGATGTGGTGGTTCATGTCTATAATCCTAGAACTCTGGGAGGCCAAGATGAAGCAGGAGGACCTCTTGAGCTCAAGAGTTTGAGACTACCCTGAGCAAAAACGAGACTCTGTCTCTGCAAAAAAATAGAAAAATTAGCCTGGCACAATGGTGTGAATCTGGAGTAGCAGCATTACTTGAACACAGAAATTTGAGGTTGCAGTGAGCTATGATGACACTGCTGCACTCCCGCCAGTGTGACAGAATGATATTTTGTCTCAAGAAAGAAAAAAAAAATATATAAATTAAACCACAGTAGTATGCCCTGGCTGTGAACAATAGATACAATTACAACTATTTCAATTCTCCAGTGACAGGATAACTAAAGGGATTTTAAGAGACACAAATAAGAATTAATCAGGTTGGATTTATTTAGGAATTTACTAGACATGTGAACTTGCCAGATAAAATTAAGTAAACGTCATTCAAAATGATAAAAAGGTATAAATGGGACTTAAAAGAAATTTAATTATTGAAGTAGAATATATAGTGTCCATAAGGGTTTTTGTTTTTTTTTTTTAATCCTGGCAAAAATTGTGCTAACAATTGAATCAACTAGAGAACATTTTTCTATTATGTACAAATTTAAACTGTTTTTTCCCAGAGGATGAATTTTTTTCTAATAATAATTGAGTCTAAGTTTACCAACCCAGATTTGTACACATGTAGAAAAGATTGAAGAAATCACCATATTGGGCAGCAAAGAAAACCAACTTGTGAGTTTCTATTTCTCTAAGGGACTTGGTATCTTTCCTCTGGTAAATAAGTAATTCCTCAATCTGAAGATGACTCTTTAATATTCATGAATTAAATATTCTCTAAAATATATATTTGTGTGGGTAGTAATGTGAATTCCATTCACCTCAACAAATATCACTGAAGTCTCACCATGTACAAAGCATGTTTCAAGTGGAAAGAGAACAAATAAAACACTTTTTCTTATTTTTCCATGGACCTGAATCAAGAAAACACCTATTTTGTCAATAGGAGCACATGCTCACTGTTTAATTGATTTAATAGTGTTTGTGCATACATACAGAGATGAATTTGACCCTAAAAGACTATTTTTTTAATAGTTTACTGTCAAATTAAGGGGCATATTTTTAAAAAATTAATTTTAAAGTTTAAAAATAAATGTATGTTCCAAGTGATATTAAATATTTAAAAAAAAAAACGGAAAACTAAGTCAAAGTTAGAAATATTAGTATTTGGAAAACTTTATTTGAAGAAATACTATTTTTATAATTAGTAGAATGATCATTAAAATTGACATAACACCCTAATTTGAGAGAGATGATATTTATTTACTGATATGGATGATGTTGCAACATTTAAAGCATTTGGCTTATTAAAAAACATTACATTTATATAAAATATTCTGATGCAGAAAATGTAAATATATGACAATAAACATTCTGAAAGTTACTTGTAATTTGAAGTTTGGCAAATTTTACTATGAGTTTAACCTGGCCTACCTTATATAATTGAATTTTGTATGTCACATCTAATTAGTGTGAGTTTCTCACAGATGTACTTTCAGTAAATAAAAATTGATTGAATTAAATTTTTATAAGGGAAAATTAAATGTAAATAAGGTTGAAAAAATTCCAATTGCGAATATTCCATTGTTGTAGAATTCATTTGTTTGATAATGTCAATTATAGGAATAGAAATTATCATGAACTGGGTCATTATTATTTGATCTTACTTCATTCTAATTAATGGGAAATAACTACACACCTTTTTAAAGGTAATGAGCCTGCAATAATGGACTCTTCTCCTGTGGCATTGAATGCAGTCAGCTCATTACAAATTCAAGAGAGAAATACATAAAGCATCAGCCCATGAGAGAAAGGCTTTGTTCCCTGAATACAATTATGCTTAAATTTGAAACATGCTTAAATTTGAAAAATACATAGGTTTAGCTACCTTATGTCCAAAACTAAATGGAGATTTATTATTATTATTATTATTATTGGCACCCTAACCATAAATGTAACAAGACTCAGAATAGGTGGAAATGAATTTTGAAATAAACTAAAACCATCAGTGAAGAAGATGTGGGGTTTGAAGTTAGTGGAATACTATCTGGATAGTTATGAAGTGGCTGTGATAGACTGTTTAAAATTACACAATTCTTAAGTTCAATGTAACTGCCACCCAAGTACCCCAAAAGTTCCTTCCTGCCCCTCTGCAGTAACTTTCCCACATCTCCCCTGTGGCCAAGACATTTTGATTTCTATTGTGTATTATTATGTATTTCCTAAGACTTCATGTAAATTAATAATATATTGTGGATTCCTTTGTTGCCTATTTTTGTGGCTTCTTTCACTTAACACAACAATTTTTTTGATATATTCATGTTGTTGAGTGCATGAGTCAGTGATTCCTTTTTCTGAATATGTAACAATTTATATCTATTCCTTTTCTTTTTATGGACATTTAGGTGGTTTTCTGCTTTGATTATCATAAATGAGGCTATAGTGAACATTTATATAGCTTTTTGTGAACAAATATCTTCATTTCTTTTGAGAAAATATACCTAGGGGTGGAAATTGCTGGGCCATGGTTTAAATACAGTCTTACTTTTATAAGAAAACTATCAAATAATCTCTAAACCTGTTTGTGTTTTCCTATTTAATGATTACTTTTCACTAGTATTTTTTTAATTAAAAAAATTAGTATATAAGGAAAACTTACTTCAACAGAAATATATAACATGTTAGACATGGTTTATTTTACATTAAATACTGGAAAAAGAGAATTAGAAGCTTATTACAGTGGCAGAATAATGGTTCTCCAAGGTTGTCTATGTATTAACCTCTGGAACCTGTGAATATGATATCTTACATGAAAAACAGGTAAGAGAAGTTCTTTTTATTTTCTTTTCTTCATTTTTTTTTTTTTTTACATAGTCCCATTCTGTTGGCCCAGGTTAGAGTGCCATGGTGTCATAGCTTACAGCAATCTCAACACTGAAACAATCTTCTTACCTCAGTCTCCCCAGGAGCTGGGACTATAAGGCATGCACTACCACATCCAACTAACATTTCTATTTTTAATAGAGACAGAGTCTCACTCTTGATCAGGCTGTTCTCGAACTCCTGAGATCAAGCAGTCCACCCACCTCAGACTCCCAGAGTGCTAGGATTATAGCCATAAGCCATGGTGCCCAGTTTACATGAAAACGTAACGTGTTTCCCAACTCAACGTCAGAAGAGCTCTGATTGCCTTTCAGTGTGATAGGAAGATCAATTATGCTATAATTTCACTTTCTGAGCCCCCCTAAATACTTTTTTCCTAAAGCTATCATTGTAATTTGGGGCTTTGTTTGGAAGTCACGCAATAGACAGACTTCTTTTGGCATTCTCACCTCACAAAATTGTCCCTGAGGCAACACATACTTCTGCCAAAATAAAGAGAATGTTATACACAAAAAGCACAAGAATGGAGGCAAATGATACAATTTCAGGATTTCACATTAGTACTTCTCCTTTATGAAGTTCATTCATTCATTCGTCTATGTATAATTGATGTTTTTATGTTCCAAGCTCTGTCCAGCCAGCCCAACTTGATATTATTTCCCATAAATGGGGCTCAGGATCTTTGGAAGAGATAAGAGGCTGGATAATAAAGCAATATCTATTGGTTTTCCCCTGCTACAAATGAGAACTTGATTAGTGAATGTACTGATTGCTCTCCGGCTCCTGTTTAAAAACTGGAAGAGCAGGCTCTATAATTGGACTGACTGAGTGCACGTGGCAGTCTGATCATTAACAGCTGTGTAAATCTGGGGAGGTTATGTTACACCTCTGAGCATCTGATTTCTTATCTATACAATAAAGAAATAATGCCATATTCCTCAAAGAGTTATTAGAAGAATCAAGTAAATGTTTCATGTGAAATAGCTGACACATGATAGGTGGTCCACAAATATAGGCACACACTTATAATGTAAGCGTGTGCCAAGTAAACCAGGCTCCATCCCTCCCAAAGTCCGAGCTCAATTCCAGAGACTGCTGCTGCTTATTAGAGAAGTTTCTCCGTGTCTGCAAATGTACAGGTCACTTTTAGGAAGCTTCTGGACTCACTATGAATAGCAAGGCATAGGTATTTGCTCTTATGGTCATTGTTATAGAGAGGAGCCCCTAAACTCCAAATGTTATGCAGTCTTTCAGTTTCCTTTATCTTAAACATATCTTAAACATCATCCATAGTTTGGTCCCCGATACATAATATTCATACAGGCAATATGTGGTCAAAATTTTATTTTAAAATGGATGTCATATGCTGACACTTTTAACTTTAGCATTGGTGTCATCCTCTTCTCTGCACCCTCCCCCTTCCGCCTTCTGAACATTATTTTTGCTCTCTTGTGCTGTTTTTGATGAGTTTACAGTTTAGAAAAGGAATGCTTACTCAGCAGATATCACTTTTGTTTTGAAAAGTTATGAATTAATCTGAGCTAAAGGACCATTCTTAGAGTAAGCGTGGCATTAGCCAAATATGAGGAAAATGGAAAAGTACTAGTTGTTAGCCAAAGCCTATGACACATCCAGAATCTGTACAGAGACTAGTGAAGTAGAAACTTCAAAGAACAGACCAAGAATACAGAGTAACACATCCAATGCTCCTGTGCATAGTTATTCACGGTTTACTTATTATTAGTAGTAAATCTTTTTTTTTTTTTTTTAATTAAATCATAGCTGTGTACATTGATATGATAATGGGGTATCATACACTAGCTTCATAGACTGTTCGACACATTTTCATCACAATGGTTAACATAGCCTTCCTGGCATTTTCTTAGTAAATCTTTTTAATAGATCACATTTTCATTGGTTTAGGCCCCTGCTATCCGGTGACACCATGGCCATTCCATTGGAATCAAGGTATTAACAAATTTCAATCAAAAGTTGAAAGACAAAAAAACAAGAACCAAACCTGACGGGATATTTCACACCCTTATTTTAATCATGCTCTATATAAAACCATATAAAAAATATTTTATATATATATATATTTTTTTTTTTTTTTCTCGGCAGAAATTCTCTAAGGGTAATTAGGTTAAATGTTATGCTAATTGTTTTTAATAGAAGGGAAGAGAAAAGGAATTGCTGAGAAAAGTAAATGGAGTTTTAAGATACGTAAGGAAAGACCAGGAGTAGTGGCTCCTGTCTGTAATCCCAGTATTCTGGAAAGCCAAGGTGGGTGGATTGCCTGAGCTCAGGAGTTCAAGATCAGCCTGAGAAAGAGTGAGACCCCGTGTCTAAAAGTGTTGTGGCAGGCGCCTGTACCCCTAGCTACTCGGGAGGCTGAGGGAAAAGAATCGTTTAGCCTGAGTTTGAGCTGTGAGCTATGACACCAGGGCACTCTACCAAGGGCAACCAAGTAAGACCGTGCTCAAAAAGAAAAATGAAAAAGATATGTAAGGAAAAAAGAACACGAATTCCCCATCTGCAGTCCAGAGAGATGAATTGTTACTAAATAATGCGCAACCTTATAAATTAGGAAACTTGCTCTAATTGGGATGATTGAGAGCGACTAGAACAAACATTTTTAGGCCCATTGATGTGAGCAAAAAAGATTATTTAAGCCCCAGGATATATTTTACTTTTACACTGAAACCTGCACCCTTAAAAATGTTTAAATGCTGATGTATCAGTGAGCACTGACTTCTGTTAACAGTAAACCTGCTCAAACTTGTTTTGTCTTATGCATAGTCATTGGGCCTTTCCAGACGGTGACACTCAACTGACTTAATTCAGCCCATCTTTTGATGCTTTTTGTTTAACAAAGTTGGTATGCCAGGTTAGGTTCCCTAGAAGCAGAGACTGAGATTCACATGCAGCAAGTTAACATTCATGGAGTGTTGGAAGAATAAATAGGGAGAAGGAAATGGTGAGCCTTAGTGTAATTATGACCAAGGCCTTAGCTATTCCCACAGGGAGCTATGGCACTGTGGCAGCCCTTCAAATTTCCCTCAGCTACCTCAGGTCAGCCAGGTGCTTTGTCCTGCATACTGACCCTTGGAGAAGAGGCCTGATCTTGGGTGAGGTGGCTCAGATGAGAGTTTTGGGCCAGCAATGTTCACAGCAACTGGGGAATGAGAACTTTAGCTAGAGAAGGGAAGTTTATGGTGTACAATATGGTGCGCCATGAGACCCTACAGTGTAGTGCCTTTGCTCCCAGATGTCTTGGCTTCTTATGCTCTAATATTTTCTGCTCTAAACAACCTTCCACCATGATTCTAATTTTTTCCTCTGTACCTCCGCCTAGAAGACTTTGGTCTCCTCTGGTAGGTCTCCACATTTCATCCAGTCCTACTACATAAGCCACTGCCTTTCAAAATACAGGGCTCAGTAGAAGGAATGCCCTTCTGTGCTTGGATATAATATTATTATGTTATAAAATTACATGCAAATATTTCAAATTATAAATAATGCCCCCTTTTCATAACCTTGTAATTTATACTGGTCATTTATTACAAAATAATAAGCATATAATTCTGTAATATAATAATATAACTTTCAAGCACAAAAGCACTTCTGCCAGGCCTTATATTTATGACCAGAATCAGAATGTTATAAAGAGTCATTGATACTATTTCTTTCCCCAATTTAAGAATTCAATAATTTAAGAATATGTGATAAATTTGTGGGAAGGTTAATACTAGAATTTATAGCTCCTGCTTTTTCATTTATACTTTACCAGAAAGAATATTTTCTTTTCAAGTCTGAAAATTGAAAAGAAAATTCAATATATATTCACTTTTGCAACCAGATCCTTTGGGATTCAGAGATAAAGGAGTAAAGCAGTGGTTATGGTAACACAGGAAAATAGCTTTCTTTTTCTACATGTTCAAATGTTGTTTTTTTTTTTTTTTTTTTTTTTTTTTTTGTGTGTGTGTGTGTGTGTGTGTGGGGGTTTGGTTATTTTTTTTTTGACTT
>CAUYPK010042727.1:0-21892 GCA_963574355.1 Loris lydekkerianus | reverse complement strand
GAACACAAATGTCCTAATGCTGTAATTGGGTAAATGAGGTGAAAGCTATGCTGATTAGTATGATGTAAGCACTCCAATTTGTACAAATAATCAACACACTGAAATTGGCATAAATGTATTTATGATCTATGTACAAAAGACTTAATAAAAAATAATAATAAAAAATTTAAAAAGAGTGCTGTGATTTTTATTAAATTTTTATTAAATTTATTCTGCTTTGCTTTTGATTTTTGATTTGACATCTTTTGTCAGAAGAAGACAATTCTTGGGTAGTATTTCTTCGCCTATTACTTCTACTCTAGGCTTCTGTTCCTCCTCTTCTAGGGCAATAATTACAAATACATTTGAACTAATCATGATGATCCATACATCTACGTCTTTCCCCTCCTGTATTTTAACACTTTTGTTTCCTACCAATACTTCAATCTAGATATTTCTACTGAGCTATGTTGCAGTTCACAAAATTTCCCAGCTTGTTCTAATTATTTGTTCAACCTATCTATTAAGCTATTAATTCAGGCTGGTGAATTTCAGTTTTAAAATCCAATTTTTACTTATTTGGTTGAAATGGTAGAAAATGTATATGAAATTTATAGGAGTTCTCAAAGATGTTTGTCTCCTCCAGAGATGATTTTTCTTCAGGCCTTCACCTAGAATTGGGGCAGATCCCCTTGATTCAATCAGAGAATGAAACATGTGGAGACTGAACTCTGGGCACTGCCTCTTAGGGCCAGGGCACTCAGCACTCTCAGATGAAAATCTAGCCCTCTTTAACATCTGCAAAAATATAAATCCTATACCATCTACCGCTCTTCATACTATAAAAAAACTAACGATTTTTCCCAAGCTTCTTGAGACTGCCAGAAACGCCTTAGAATTTCAGCTTCTTTACACCTGCTTTCTGCTCTGACCCTGGGACACACGACCCCGTATCAGTCAGCAACAGACAATTATCTTGATGAACAAAAGCGGCACTATCTATCTTACTTCCTTGTGGTTTCCTTTTCTCTGGCATCTTGCCTCCAAAAGTCTTGTCTTCCTATATTATGTTCAGACTTCAATTTTTTACTTTTTTGTTGTGATTGTATGTAGTTTTTCATAATTGTGTTTGGAGGGAGGATTGGAACCACTCTGTTACAGTGTGAAGGACAAGTCCTCTTTTATGTTCTACCTTGTTTACTGTTTTCAACAAGTGTCTATTCATGAATTACTTGTATAAAACTTATAAAGAAAAGAAAAAGTTTAATAATATTAAAATGTGGGAGAACAGACATTTATATAGAATCACATAGATATGAGGATATATAAGCAATGATACAGAAAAGAGAACAAAAATAAACCAAGAACTAATAGCTGAAATTGGTAGGTTCACCAAGTAAATTTAAAGTTAAGGTTAAATTTAAAGATAGAGATTTTACATTAGAAAAAAGATGGCAAAACCCAAAACCATCTGTGGTGTTGAGGCAACTACTGATATTTGCAGCAAAGACATACTTTTCTTTGTGAAAGGACTTTTGATGAGAAATAGCTTAAAATATTTAATGACCTAGTCCTAAGCATGTTGTGGTAGAAGGCTACAGGTCTTTTATACATAAGGGAATAATTGACGAGCCCTTATTACTACTAATAAATGTTTAGAGAATAGATATGGAAGAAGAGAGATGTTAGGTTTTCTTATATTATTGAATTGTAGAAGTTTATAAAGCAAGGAAATTTTTAAAACTTTATCTCAACAAACTAATTGCTTTTCTTAGACCTTTTTTGACCTTTCGTATTATTTTCTTTTGTATTTTATGCTAATGCAGAAATCTAAACAAATGAACACATATTTGCATTACCATTATTAAATACATGAAGTGTATTTTATACAGGAAGTATACACAAAGTCAGGCGCAGTGGCTCACACCTGTAATTCCAGCTGCTTGAGAGGCTCAGTCAGGAAGACTGCTTGAGCCCATGAGTCTGAGACCAGCCTGGGCAAGATAGCAAGACCCTGTTTCAAAAAAAAAAAAAAGGTGTACATGGCATAAAAGTATGTCAATAAAACACACATTCAATATAAAAATAAACAGGTGAACAGATAACCTTCCCTCGGTCTTCATATATGAGTATTTGCTCCATCATTAACTTACTTTATTCAGTTGGATTTTACAACTTGTTTTAAGTGAAACTAGTTGTTTATAAATTCCCCACGTTGCCTTATGCTACTTCCTAACTGAAGGAAAGCAGAGTAGCACCTTCTTTGTTGATTAGAGTTGCTGTACATTTTGGTAAATATGTCTTCTTTAACATCTGCAAAAATATAAATCGTATACCATCTACCGCTCTTCAACACATCTTAGGTTGTTGATCTTTATAGGTATCATTCCCCACTGACTAGATCATACATGCCTTACTTCTCTTTTGCTGTTCCTACAAATTCCCAAGTTCCTTAGCCCTGAGATTTAAAAGAAAACAAAAATGCAATAAACAAAACACAAAATCTCACAATCACATCTCCACATTCTTTTGCCATTTTGAGGTCTGGATTTTCATTTTTCTTTTCATTCCCCCCCCCCTCCTACTTTTCTCTCCTTTTTTCCACCACGCTATAATTGTCTCCCCAATGAAGATAAGGATCAGGAAATGTATGAAAGAAAATTCAGAAGTTATAAATAACATGACTTGAATGTTTTATTCAAGGCTTAAATAGGCAGCATCGTTAACAACACAGATACAAGGGAAAGCGAGAACTGTCCAAACACAGAGTGTTCGTGACTGCAAATTAGAGATGCTGGGCCACAGTTCCATTTAGTCAAAAACCTATCTTGCTGACTTCAAGTTTTATCTCGCTATAAAGTCTATGACGTATGCTAAAGAAGGAGAAGAACAAGGGAAACAGCACATACAGATTCTTGCCTTCAGAAGGAAACTATGCTGATGCTGGACAATGTGTCTTATTCTCATCCAAATTGTTCAGATGGGAGGACTGCAGTAAAAAATTTTAAGTAATTTTTATAAAATAATGCAACTGTTTAAAGTCAGAGTTCTGACTTAAATGAGGTATAATAAACTGTAAGGCCACAACCTGAAAAGAATTGACAGCTAACTAGACATATGCCTATGGTGACATCTCAGTAGAATTTATTAATTCTACTTCAAATGGTAAAGAGAATAAAATGTGGAATTTTATAGAAAGAGACTCAAAATAATAACACTAGCAATCACTATTTAATATTTAGAATATTTATTACATGCTAGAAACTTTTATTTCCCTGTTTAAATAATTGTCAAACCTTATAAAATAGGCAGTGATTTTTTTTTTTTTCTATTTTATGGGGGGGAGACTGTTTCAGGATGTCACAGAAAGGTAAAGATCAGAAGTTGTAACTAGATGTTGTCAAAGAAGAAGGAGGAACCTCTAGAATCCATGCCCAAACCATCATACAAACCTGCCCTAAGAGATTTATAAAAACAAGTTTGATTAGGAAAGCAATAGAAAGTTCATTTTTCCCCAACTTTAATCATGGCACGATGATAGAGTCAACTGAGAGAAGATCTTTAAATGATACATTTGTTTCATTCTTTAATTCTTAAAACCTAAATTCTATTTCCCATTCTTCTAGCCATAAATTTCTACTTATGTGTAAAAAGAAATGAAGGTGTCAATCCTGATAAAAATTATTTTAATTTTATGATCTTGCAAAGTTGACATATTTTCTCAATTCCTCATTGAACTTAAATATAAAGAGAAGTTGTTGCTTACTGGGAACATACACATACAAAAAAAACCTCAAAATAAACAGCAACAATGAAAAAAGTAGGTAAAGTTAGGTTGAGAAGTTATAGAAGGCCTTACAAAATTTATTTAAATGTCTATTGGCAGCCTTTGCACCAAATGTCTTTCTTTCCTATTTGACATCAGCAAACTGGGAACCTGGAGGACTTCAGTCTGAGTATTTACCTTTTCTTCTAAGTCTACCTTATTTTTCTAATCTATGGAGTAATTACTGGTGACTATCGTCAATTGACTGGAGTGAGGTAAGGATTAACTGAAGTAAAATACAGCATATAAGCAAGCTCGCAGCACAGCCCACCACAAAGCTTCACTGAATCCTTTTGTTTCTGGTTTCTGATATTGATGTTGTAAAAGGTCTTTGGAAAAATTTGATACAGACTCTTCTGTGTAGAGTTTAGATTCAGTCTTTCCTACATGGCAGGTCTCAGCCTCATGGCTGAGGTGGTGCCCTGGCGTTTTATGTATCTCACAACTCCCAGTGCAGGCAGGTGGAGGACAGAGGTCTGGGGCGCCTTCATGGCTGGGGCCTGAGCTAGGGTTCCGTGGGTGTTCTGTCACCTCAGAAGTGAATGGAGGGAATTTTCAAAAGGATGACAGAAAATACCCTCCTAGTGCCACACAGGGCAGACAGGGTTTGAGACCCTTGAAATTCCTCTTTTCATACTACAGTTTTCTGATGAACAGTTTTCTAATTAGTGTTACCAGCTGTGTGAAGGGGGAGTTGTCAGTAGCTTCCAAAATTTACAAGCTGGCAAAACCAAGCAGAAGAGGCTCCTAGAGAATCAGGGGAAAGCCTTGTTATGGGATTCCAGGGAGTCTTTGCTGACAGTTTATAGTTCCTCTTGCAGATTCCAAGGTGATCTCCACTTTATGGCACTATAAATGTTAAGTGTCTCAGTCTTTGATATGGCCACCTGGAGTCATTGACAATGGTATTATGGTGGAGAACTGCAGGCCATAAAAGAATCCTGCTTCTCAGATTCACTCAGCCAGCCCATAATATTTACTCAAAGCACACTGTGAAACAATATTGTGGAAGTTACAAAGACAGAGCAGATATGACACATTCCTCTGAAAAGCTTAAAGTTACAAAAAGAAATCTTATAAACATGTCACAAATGCTCCCGTTCATGTTTAGTCTCGTAAATTCAGTTAAATAAGCTGTTAAAATAAACTTAATAATGGAAGCTAATTAAAGAGACTGAGGAACACAATAGGAGTTGATTCAACTGCAGGGTTTACTGACAAGTTGGAAGCAATTGTATTTAGTAAAAACATTCTGTACATTTTATTAATATTGATTTTATATTTCCCTATTCTATATTTGGTGTTGTGCTATTGATATTAGTACATTTATATGCTAAAGTTGGTTTGAGAAAGAAAAACATAAACACGAATATAAGCAAAACATTTATTTTTCTTCTGTGCACTGGTAATTTCAATTGCATTTTCTAAGACTATTTATCATATGTATTCCTTTCATGTGAAATAGCTTTATTCTTTTACATTTACTTTCAAGAATCTTGCAAAAAAATCATTACTGCTGACCCACCGCCATCCTCCTAGGAACACTCATTTACTTGGCTTTCATTTATGATTTAAACTTTAATAGAACAATCAATGTCACTTTTTTCACTTAAGCAATAGTATAAAAATATACACATAAGAAATCAATTCAGAATTTATGTGGAGATTACAAGCCAAATACATACTCAGCCTCACCATTGAGAGGGTTTAAACATTCATTTTTGAAGATCAATTATTTATGTTGGGAATGAGAAATAGATAATTTCTAATCTTAACTTCTAGATATCCTGAGGTCTCCTTTATCCACAATTATACTCATTTATGTTCAGTTAATACTATTGTATTCCAGATCATATTTAGGTATGTACTAAGACGTTCTGAATGAAGGAAATCCATCGGAAACTTAAGAACCAATTTCAAACCTTTTTTATCAGCCAACCCCCCAGGAAAATATTTTGTGGAAGTCAAGAGAAAGAATCACTGAGTGGTAATCACACGGCTGTGCTCCATGCCTGTCTAGAGACCTGTGTTAATAATCAGTGAGATACAGCTTCAAATGCTAAACACACATCAGACTTTTATACTGATTAATATCTTAAGTAACTCGTGTTTCAACAGTGTTTTTCTTTTCTGTTTTAGAAAGCATGAAAAAATTAGAATTTGTATAGCATTTGTACCTTTTATCTCTGAAACAACAGAGGTATACGCCAGTGAAATGAGAATTAGAAAAGCACAGTTTCACCTAACATCAGTGAGCATAAGGGCTTAGTCAGTTAAAACATGTTACTGATTATTCAAAGAACCCATCAAGCTGAAAGAGAAGAAAATGGGGATACCTCAAAAGGATAAGATTCTTGACCTCAAAGAGTATGGGTATGAATAAATATAAAATCATTATAAGCAGAATGTTTCTATAATTATATTTTTATTATGCATGTTTTTCAGAAGTTAATTCTTTTCAATACACAAAAATCTCCTTTGAGCTAGCTCATTTCCCCTTTACTTGCAAACTTTCTCTCTCTACTCCACCACACTTCATGCCCCAGCCAGATAGAACAAGAACAGTTCCCTCACCACTCTGGATCTATGCACTTGAAATCCACTGGGTTACAAATTCACTGAACATCAATGTAATCAAATGACTGATTCAGCATCGCTCATTAAATACATATCCATAACTTATTTGTGTCCCTTAAAACAAATTTTGATAATGGGTAAGTTGAGCTTTTGGTGAATTGCTTTTTTGACAAGTTGATTTTTTTTGACAACTGATCATCGCCAAATGGATTCAGATCCTGAATGCATCACTCCCTACATGGTTCCCTCCAACTTTCTTCATCTGGCCAACTCCTATTTATCTTCAAAGGACAGTTTATTTCTCACTCACTTTTCCAAAATATCTTTTCTGAGTCCCCTGAAACTCATTTCATGGGCACTTGTGCTCAGCTAGCTGAAGAACAGATTTTCGTAGAATGAAAGTGTTGGCAGAGTTGTTTGTCAAGCTCAGTAGGCTGTAAATTGTTTAAAAGTAGGGTCCGTATCTTACTCATCATTATGCTTGTTGGGCATTCTAGAGATTCAATAGAGCATTTGATGACTGAATAAATATTCTTCAACATTTCAATGACAGACTAGAAAATCAGATAAAAGTCCTGAATCTGTAATTGTCAGTAGCCACTTTTCTTCACCTTGGTCTCCCAATTTACCAGAAAATCGGGTTCTCTAAAGTCTCTTAAAGAGGCATTGGGTCACATAATCTCACCCTAGAGATCACATATCTCCTTTGTGTTATACGTGGTTAGCTGGCCCAATCCGAGACAATCTAGAGTCTATCAAATCTTAAATTAATTACAATTTAGACTTTAGAGTTGAATAGACTCAGAGTTTCATTTGGGTGGTTGAACCAGGAGATGATACAGAGAAGGAGCAACTATATGTAATCTTCCCACACGTGTAAAATAAATCACGTCTATATAGCAAGTAAGTAGAATGTTGCGTTGGGGCAGAAAGAAAACAGAGGGAACAACCAGGAAATTCATCAGGTAGTAAATGGGAAGATAATGAAAGATAGTGGGGCAAAGACTGAGGACAGGGTTAAAAAGGTCCTGGTATTTCCTAAGTATCTTGTAATTGTTGGGTACACTCTGACTGGGGCATTATTGAATTTCTTATACTAAAGTCTGCAGATCACCCTGTATTCCAGTACCGTATATACTTGAGTACAAGCCGAGTTTTTTTCGGCACAAAATTTGTGCCGAGTTCAGGTTTTTTGACACAAATTTTGTGCCAAAAAGACTCGGCTTATACTCGAGTATATACGGTAAATTCCTTCTTCTCCCTTTCCTCCTCTAAATCTAGTTTGACTCTGCTTTTAATTCAACCACAATTGCCAGATTTGGCAGCAGATGCCAATGCACATGTTCCATCCAGAATTTTCTTTCATTTTTTTCTGTCCTACAAATAATCTGTGGATATAAGTGACTATAACTGCACAAAGGGGAATTTTCTGAGATGTTGTGGCAATAGAGAAGCATTTGCACTTTTTTGCATCAATATACCCATGTTTCTTCTTCACGAACCTCTATTCTCTTCTGCAAATAAAAAAAGAATTGTCAGTTTCTTGCTCATTTATTTTTAGTGGATTGCAAAGGACTGAGGACGGGGAAGACAAAGCAGGTGGCAGAGGAAGGTGGATCACCAACGGCTGCACACACACCCCCCACACACACACAAACCAGAGCTCAGCCTCTGCCCTGCCATCCATCCATCCTTGCTCCACAATAAAACAAACACAACAACAAAGCATTTAGGCTTGCATCTCTTCAGGCCACCTTGCTATATTTCCATGTGCATGTTTTCCTGCCCTAGTTTTTAAATCAAGAAGATAGACGGGAAAAGAAATGGATTAGCCTAGATCAAGTGGCTCTGATTCACCTGTTATAATAAATTGTTGACCTTGATGTTTCACTTAAGAGATTCTCTTTTCCTTGTGTTAATAAGTCTCTAATATGTCAGGCTTTATTCTCTCATCATTAAACAAATCAGACTTAATAGGTTTCTCCTTTCAAGTGACTATTTTAAATAAATCAAAAATGCCATTTGTAAGGTCAATGTAAAGATGACTTAGGGGGAGAAATAAAAATTCATGTTAGGGTTAAGAATACATAAAGGTTATTTTCTTCTCATAATTATAAAATATAATAGTAGGACAGAAAATAGTATAGCTAGAGTTAGTATGGAACTATTTTAACTAATATCATGCATTTGTTCACATATTTATGGCCTCTCTGAGAATAAATCACTAAGTAATCGCAAGGTGCTTGGCAAAAATGCACATCCAAATTAATTCCATTAACTGAGGTAAAAAGAATATAAAACGTGTTAATTTGAAACCAACAAAGAACTGTTTGAACATGATGGTAACAGTGTATTTATTTGGAGGTAGTGAATAAGAAGCTTTTTAGCCTCTGCTGAATAAAATACAGATTAATGTGTGGAAGTTTATAAGTCACGTGCCTTTCATGTGGAAAGGAAAATTTTCAAGTCAAAGACATAATTATAGGAAATTGGTCACATGATACTATAATCAGTAAATTATAATAACATCACAATTTGGCTTAGAACCTAAAGAAAGGTTGACAAACTATCTTATCTAACAGGCCAGATGGTTTACTGTGGCCACAATGCAATCTCTGTTACATATTCTTCTGTTTTTGTTTTATATTTATTTATTTATATTTACAACCCCTTAAAAATATTAAAAACAATTATTATCTCACTGGCAGTACAAAAATAAGCCATGGACTAAGTATGTCCAGTGAGCTATAGCTTGCCGATCTGAAGAAAAGGGTCACTCACTGGGTTGTCAAGTAAACAAAACAGATGGGATTTCCTTCTTGGAGCAGAATATTTGCCTGTGGTTTTCTTATATTCATGCTGGTTCCTAACTGAACACATATTAATGTATGGCCTATCATTCACAAAGGACTGGGGAGATACCAATTGGTATCAGGGTGAATCTGTCTTAGATCCAGTATGCAAAGTTTAAAAATTTACTTTAAAATACCCATTAAACTGTAACACAAGGCAGAAAGCATAACACAATGCCATCAAAAAGCCTTAGGTCACTACTGTTGGAAGCATGTTGTTTACTAGGTTACTATAAATCCAGAGGTCTCAGAAGACAAATGTTCCATGGAACTATTCTGCTCATCAGCAAGAAATATGATCTCATTAGCATATCAGAGGTGAGAAGTTTCAGGGAGATAAACATTAACTAAAATCATAATAGACTGATTAAAGTCTCAAGTTCTAAATGCTTATTATAGCTTTGGGACCTGTGTATCTCCCCTTTTTAGGCAGAAGTAAATTATGAAATCAAAGTTGCTTGGCTACTATGGAAGTAGAACAAGAGATGTTTAGTTTGTTGAGTCAGATTTTTCTATTATTAAAGACCCATTCATCACACTTGGAATATATACACATAAAGCCTGGACAGCTTCATCACACTGGTTAACATAGCCTTCCTGGCGTTTTTTTAGTTATTGTGCTAAGACATTTACATTCCACATTTACTAAGTTTCACATATACCCTTGTAAGATGCACCACAGGTGTAATCCCACCTATCTCCCTCACTCTACCCACCTCCCCCCTCCCTCCACTCCCGTTCCCCTTTCCCCCTCTTCTTAGGTTGTAACTGGGTTACAGCTTTCATGTGAAAGCCATAAATCAGTCTCATAGTAGGGCTGAGTACATTGGGTACTTCTTCTTCCATTCTTGAGATACTGGCACAGGCAACATCTCCAGCAGTGGTGCTGGAGCTAGGTTTTTAAAGGTAAATAGCATTCTTCATGAAGAGCTCGGTGTGAGGAGTCAGGGGTTTTAGGTAGAAGAAAATCTTGATCCAGATGTGAAAACATAAAGAAAATATGTGGAAAAGAAGCAATATTTCATTTTGGTTGAAAAATGTTCATAGAAGAAATAAGGGTGAAGAAAGAGTTCAGACAGTAGATGGGGCCATGTCATGGAAAAGATTGAATATCATGCAGGGAAGACTGCTTGCCGCTTACAAGCACTTTTCATCTACTTTTAGGACATACAGGACTAAACCCTTTTGGCATTAAACTTATGGTAAAGGAGAAACATTAAAGAGTAGTACATCATAAGGACAGGGAGAGACCAACTAGAGCATTCTCCAAGGGAACACACAAACCTACCCTCAAATTAGAGGTTGTGATATTAGAGAGCTAACTTTAAATCATCTCTCCAGCTCTCTGCCATGCTGTCATTACCCCCTACTCTTTCCAGCATATCATTTTTTTTCTATTTTACTCTATGTATGTGCCATAGTAGAGTGATATATATACTACAGAATGTCATAAATTATAACACTTTCAGACTCGTTTAATCATAAAAAGTCTACAAATAAGTATAATTCACCTTTTACAGGTTGAATTGCATCCTTCACCAAAAGTTCTATGTTGAAATCCCTTCTGGTTTCATATTAGTATTGTGTACATTAGATACTTGCTTCTCCATTGTCGTGATATCTTACTAAGAAGAATGTTCTTCAACTCCATTCAGGTAAATACAAATGATGTAAAGTCTCCGTCCTTTTATGGCTGAATAATAGTCCATGGAATACACATACCACAGTTTGTTAATCCATTCATGTATGAAAGGGCACCTGAGTTTTTTCCACATCTTTGTGATTGTCAACTGAGCTGGTATAAACATTTGAGTGCAAATGTTCCTGCGGTATAATGTCTTTTTTGCTTTGGGGTAGATATCTAATAATTGGATTGCAGACTCAAATGGTAAGTCTACTTATGGTTCTTTAAGAAACCTCCATATTTCTTGCCATAGAGGCTGTCTCAACAACAGTGCATGAATATCCCCTTCTCCCCATACTCAGCATCTGTTGCTTTAGACCTTAGGATGTGGATCATTCTCACAAGAGTTAGGTGATATCTCAAAGTGGTTTTGATTTGCAATTCTCTGATAAGTAGAGTTGACGAGCATTTTTTTCATGTGTTAGCCATTCTTCTGTCCCCAAGAGTAAAGTTTCTGTTTATATCTCTTGCCTAGTTTGTAACAGGGTTGTTTGCTCTAATTGTTGATTTATTTGGTTTCTTTGAAGATTCTGGTAATGAGCCCATTGTCATGTTCATAGATGCAAATATCTTCTCCCATTCTGAACACCTCTCTGCTTTGTTGATTGTGTCCTTAGCTGTGCAAACACTTTCTAACTTCATCAGATTCCATTTATTTATTCTTGTTGCTGTGATTGCTGGTGAAAAATAATTCTACATTGTATATAGAACCAGAAAAGAAAAAAAAAAAAAAAAAAAAAAAAACCTGAATAGCCAGTGCAATTCTATGAAATAAGAATAAATCTGGAGCATCACTTTACCAGACTTTAGGTTATACTACAAGTTTATAGTGATCAAAACTGCATGGTATTGACATAAAAATAAAGACATAGATCTATGGAACAGAATAGAGAATCAAGAGATGAAGTCAGCCTCTTATAGCCATCTGATCTTTGACAAAGTAAAAAAAGCATACACTGGAGGAAAAAAAAATCTGTATTGAATAAATGATGCTGGAAAAACTGGTTAGTTACATGTAAGAGACTGAAACTGGATCCACACCTCTCACCACTAACAAAAATTAACTCACAGTAGAGAAAAGACTTAAATCTAAGACACAAAACTATAAAACCCTAGAAGACAGTGTGGGAAAACTCTTAATCTTACTGGCCATGGGAAAGAATTTTTTAATATTTGTAATGGATTTTCCTACAGATTTACTATTTGTTCTTAACGTAAGGATCTGCGTTATTTAGGAAGCCATTTCTAGAGGCCACAACTTTTTCATTAAAAAATACATTTGTATGGATTATTTTGAGACCATAGAGTTCTACCTCCTTGTATTTATGCACACTGTAGTGTGAATTTATACATGGCATAAATAGATCATAATCCAGCAGTTATTTTGATGGGTATTTCATTTGACCGTTCTCAGAGCTTTAATTGTAAGCACGGCCAATCACTTGACATAACTCAGTGTCAAACTCAATGGTGATGATCTGAAACTTACTGAAGCTCTTTTTTGGCTGACACAGACTTTTTTCCTATATCAAGTATACCAAAAGTGACATTCTTTTATAATTTGCAACAATTTCTGCAGAATCTTCTCTTTCAGTGCCACCATAGGAGCATCTCTGATATTTTTTGTCTTTCTACCTCATAGCTTCCTGCTTCTCTCCCTGACCCTGTTTTTGTGTATGTATATGTATCTTGGTCAGGAGAATATGAAAAAGCTAAGTACTAGAACAGGAAAACTCAACGTGTGGTCTTCCCAGGCCACATTTGAGTCATTTGCTGATCATTTTTTCCTGACATTATATATTTTACAACCTCTTCTCCAGGGAGATGAATGAAATGTCATGCTTAAATTTTATAGTTATTTTATCTTTTAAGAGACTAGATGGCATCTTATTAATAAAAGACATCCTATTATGTAGTACTAAAGATCCATAATCCCCATCTGAAACTCTTGGGACTAAATGCGCTTTGCTATTCAGAATATTTCAGATTTCATCAAAGTAATGAGGTACCAACAGCATATGTTATGTAATTCTCTCAGCTCTTCCTAGAGCAAAGGCTCATAATTGAATACTTTATTATTTCCACATTAAATGCATGATTGTTTATAATAAGTGGAATAAATAAAGATTTTTGAATAGTCTTAGTTCATTTCAAGTAATGGTTAGCAACTAAGCAAGTTTTGGTAACAAACTGGTAAAAATTTTCTGGTTTCAGACACTCTCAGATTTTTGGATCTTTATCCTTTTCTCAAATTATAAATCTAAGGGGTTTTTTTTTGTTTTGTTTTTTTTCTTTTTGCTATGTTCTTCCTCTTTTCTCACTGTATTCAACATGATGGGTTAGTTCAATTTTCTAATTAACTTTCAACTTCTCTACTGTCACTGTCTTAATCAGACCTTTGTGTCTTTTTCACCTAGTAATCATGTTTACTTTCTAACAGTTAATCTCCCAAATTTCCATAAGAATTTCACAGAAATAATTTCAAAGCTAACCATCTATAACTCAGTTGACAATATCACCTTTCAGTTTAAAGACACCAATAGAACACATCTCCTACTGGGTAAAAGTCCTCATTCATCTGGGTCTCTCTTATTTCCTAGATGTTATTGTTGTTTTTTAATGCCCATGCTATCCCCAAGTCATTCTATTTTGCTTTTAGAATTTTCTACATCATTTTGTATTATATTCCTGGGTCTTTGCATGCGCCATATGTTTCTGTATGGGATTCCATTTTAACTCTCAGCCACATAAGACTTGTTCAGAGTCACACCCCCTGACACCCTTATCTTTTTTTTCCCATCATACACCACCACCATTATCACTTTTACCCAGTGTTATTTTACTATGCTACCAACGCTATTTTTAGGGTTTTTACTTATATATTTTAACATTTAATAATTTTTGCTTTATGACCATAAGTATGGCATATTTCTATTCCATAAAGACATTACCAGACAAATGCCTTTCATTTTTTTCCCATTTTCTCTGGGAAAAGAACTAATTCTCACATAGATAATTAAAGGAAATCTCTAGAAATCTCCTTTCATCCCTCTATGTAATAGTTTAATAGCAGTAACATGTTATCAAATCTAATGCATTTATTTACCATGCTGTAAAATTGGAAGTTATATGTGCATATACACATAAAAACATACACACATATATTTATATATACACAAAAACATACATACTCAAAGATACATGCATGCACACACATACATACACTTAATATATATGGAATGTTAGAATGATAAACTTTTTTTCTTGTTTTCTACTTTTCTTATATAAGTAGAAAAACTGTTATGGAACCACATACATTCAATGCCAGTTTCAACAATTACCAACTTATAATCAATCACAGCGCATCTGTACCCCTATGTAATACCTCACCCCTCAACCTGACTTATTTTGAAGCAAAGCCCAGACATAATAACATTTTATTAATCAATATAATTTGTATGTGCATTAAAGTTTTACAAGCATTGGTATAGAGTATTCTTAAGACAGAAACTCTTCACTAATTTTCCAATGCACAAGGCAGTTCTGAAGTTCTGATAAAAGGATAGTTAAGTTTCATTTTGCTCTTTGTTATATGGATTTCTAATCACTTCAGGGTTTTATGAGAAAATAGATTTCTTTGTAGCTATACGTTTTTGATCTTTAATAAAGGAAACGACTCATTTGTTCTTCTTGTTAATATAGACATCTGAATAGTATATCATTTGCATGGCTGAGAGTAACTAAATTACAGAATATTTGTACAAAAAGCTGGTACAGCGATTGAAAAACATTTAATTTAAATTTAATTCATCTTTGTGCAATTTATTCAATTTAAGTTTTGCATTCTTTGTTCATCAAAACCTCTAAGATAGTCATAAAAAGATCTCCACGACTGAGTAGCAGATGTAAATGCCCTCAAGGAATGTGTAGAGAAACCATAGGTTTTCTAGGATAATTTTCAAAACTTTATATACAGAAGATTCATTGACCACCCTCAATTCTGCTCACCATAAAAGCCAAAGCATTCTTAGTTTTTAAAAAAATTATAGGATAAAACCTAGTGAATGAACAAAATTTGTAGCTATTTACTTTAAAAATCTTCACTTTTTTTTTTTTTTTTAAAGGAATTCTGTGGTAAAGGTATCAAATTAAGAGCCCTCAAAGGTGAAGGTCATTTCTTCTATCTCCATGAGGACAATGACAGTAAGGAGTGGAACAGTCAATTTTGAACTTGCTTATTTCTGGACCTGAACTAGGCTTATATACAGCAACTAGCAGGACAATGGGCAAGCTGCGTGAACTTGGGCAAGCCTCTTACTGCTCTAGACCTCAGCGTATTCATTCATAATATGGAAATAACAACAGCTTGTCTTCCCTCTTGTAAAAACTAAATGAAAGAATGGATATACAAGTGCTCTTGCTAATTATAAAGCTCTAAGTAAAATGAGTTTTTATTTATTATTAGGCAATTTCGAGTATTCAGCAACTGAGAAAGATTAAAGGATAGTGAAATTTCTCTGTACTGCTACCAAAATAAGAACCACAGGAGAGTTTCTTAAATGACAATAAAAATTTTGAGACTTTCTAAAGCCTTTTGTGCTGATAGTGTTCATCTAAATATTCAGTGTTGATATTACATAACTCAGCTAACACAATGTATATTCTTTTTACTTTTTGTATATCTTTGTTGAATCATTCATTGATAATTATTCCTGAAGGAGTCTGTCATGAAGCCATCCTTTTCAAAACTTAGTTTAGTGAGATATATCATTATTTCCATTTTTTAAGATATTAAGGGTATAGGTTTACTTGTATACTAACAGTTAAAGTTATGAATATAAGAACTATGATAGTTCTCTTATTTCTCATTATCCCTCCTTTAATTTTCAGAAGAATGATATAGTCTTTATAAATGTGTTCAGTATATCTTAAATCAAAATGATCTAAAAAGAAAAACAGACACATAACCAGAAACTTAATATATCATGCTTTTTTTTTTTTTTTTCCTTCTTGTTTTCTATATCTGGCTTACTTGTTGATAATTTCTACAGGTATAGTCAAGGCTTCGGACAAACTGAGCTACACTGTGCTATTGCGTGTATAATATTTAATAATGTAGGGTCTGGTGGTGGTGCCAGTGGCTCAAAGGAGTAGGGTGCCAACCCCATATTCCAGAGGTGGTGGGTTCAAACCCAGCCCTGTCCAAAAACAAACAAAAAAAAATAAGTAAATAAATAAATAAAATAATAATGTAGGCTCTGAAATGAGACAAATCTTTATTTTGCACTGTATCACTTACTTGCTAAAGAGTTGACGTGGAGCACATTTTATTTCTGGGCCTCAAATTTCCTTACCTATAAATTGGAGCTAGAACACTGACTATATCGTAAGATTTTGTAAGAAATAGTGTTGCTTAAAAAGTATATGCAGGGTTCCTGGCCACTAGCAGAATATGATATACTTAACAATAATAAATAGTGTTTATTGAAAGCATACTATATGCCAACCACTATTCTTAACAATAAATGTATTTTAATAATTTTAAATAATTTGGATGCATAAGACAAAGAAATAAAGATGTCCAAAAATGTGTCAATAAAAACAAAGTGGATTAAAAATGTGAATTTTGCTCACAAATAACTTAATGACTTTGAATTATTATTTGTGAAAATTTAAGACATGTTAATCATTTTTATATAATTCCTAAAGTATCTTTATTCTGAGAGGTTTATTTAGTTTTTACTACATGCCAGTCTCACTAGAATGAAATTGTGTAAAGTCAGGCATTTGCCTATTTTATTCACCATTGTATACTGCCTGTCCCCAGCATATGATACCTAGTTCATAGTACAACTCCAAAAATAATTGTACTATCCCCAATTTATAGGTAAGGAAATGAGTTAATGGATACAAAAAATAAAGTCTACCTTATCACAAATATATGTAAGTCACATGTCTAAATATGTTGAGGCAATCAAAGAGAAACTGATCATGAATTTGATCCTTAAAAAAAAAAAAAGAATAAGGACAAAAGACATTCATGATGAGACAATAAAGAGATAGGTATAAATAAATTCAATACAGGTATACTTCAGAGGAGAAAACTTTTATTTCATGTAAAGAGATAATTTTCCTAAAGTTCCTAATTGTTTCTATTTTTAATCTTCTTTATTAAAAATAAGTAGTTATGTAGTCACAAAGAGGCTACTCACCAGGTTAGCATAGCCCACGTACATATTTTATTGGGGTGTTTAAAATATCTAAATGTAAGTGTCTTTAGTTGAAGTATGCATTCTGATTTCTATGTTACAGTCATACCTTTATGACACTTCAGATGGTTTTACTACTGTTCTGAACCTGAAGACATGACAGACAACCGCAGTGTCTATTAAGCAAAGCTCCACAGTGACTGGCAAAGGCTAATAAAGTGATTGAGGCTCATAGAGAACACAGGACACAATGACACACAAGCTGGGGACCCAAGAAGACACCACAGGGAAGGCAGAATAGTGAGGAAGACCTCTATCAGCAACTTGTGGCAAGATCCAATCAAAGTGGAGCTATTTCTATTCCAGTGATCCCATTTTTATTCTCAGACATGGGAAGCTTGGCAGCCTGACTCCAAAAGGATTTCATCCTACCGGATCATCAGCTCAGCCCAGCTGCCTGAGAGCTGCTCCCTCTGGAGGGCACTGCAGACCCATTCTGGGAGCCACCTGTTCACAAGAGTTTGACTGTAAGTTAACAGAAATACCTATTTCTATGTCTTCTTGCAGTCTAAAAAAAATATAATCAGAAAATCTGACTTCTAAAAATATGCTGTTTCTACTAAGTTCTTACTCTCAAAAATGTCTGATAAACCTCTAATTATATTAACAAGGAATGTATATTTAAAATAACAGATAAAAATTGCATTCAGCAAGCTTTGTGTCCTATTTTTAAATCTCTAAATTCCTGACTTTATATAGTAATCATTTGTTTAATTTACTTCCCATTTTATATGCAAAAATAATCCTGATTTGTAACACATGACTTTAGGAAGAGATAACACGTGTAAACTGCATTCAGTATTAGAGTATGCAGCAGGCATTGTGGACACCCTATGCATATCCTTGCACCCTTGCTACCTGGCTGTGCACTAGCCTGAAGTTCCACTGCCAGAGCATGCATTGCTTTACCCGAGGCTCTCCTGCAATCCCAGCACACCTTGCTCCCATATGGAAGGTCAGACATGTCCGAGAATTAAACCTACGTTCTCTACTGGAAGCACCTTTCAACCAATGGCTGATAGAAGTTGATGTATGAATCCTTCATCCCGCTTTCCTCTACTGTGGATGTGTGTGTGGTTAGGCATGTGGGGATTTAACACCAAGGTATGTGTCCTACGTTGACTCCCAGGGCCTCTACGGTGACATCAAGCAACAATTGCCCACCGCAGTGGCTGCATGATAATACACCCCCCACAAAGCTGCCTTTCCTTCCCTATCTCGCTTTCTGATTTTTTAAACCAGTATTTTCTGGATCCAGCATCCAAACAAATACTTAACCTTACATGCTTGTCCCAGAGGCTAACTCTGAGCAAACCCAAGCCAACACAGATTAATGTCAAATTTTCATGCTCATCTCAGATGTAAACATTTTTATATGCTAGACTTACACAAATGTAATCTTAATATTCATCTAATGATCTTTGCCAGTAATAGCCAGTAATACTAACAAGTTCAATGTGTTTACTTCAGCTGAAAGGACTTGTGCACATACAACACTTTTCAATAGTTTATGTCATATCTCAAAGAGCATAGGAAGGGTTCTCTATAAGCTACTCCCTCAAGCTTAACCCACCTCTGATTTCCACTGATATTAAGACCCCCCTGGCTACTTGTATATGCACATTATTGTAACTTCACTGTAGGACTCAACATGAAAAGAAACTATAAGTGGAAAAGAATCTTAACTTATCTCTTTCAAAACAAATGGAACTTAAAAAAAAAAAGTTGGCTAAGTACTGCTTATTTTATATCAATGTTCCCTTTTCCAAGTTTGATCCAATAGAAAGAAAAAAAAAAAAAAAAAAAACCAATTCCTTTTTTAAGAGTATTCACTTTTACCACAGCTGGACACAAAAATTCTAAGCAAGCTCTCAGCAGCGATCAAGGAGCTTGAGAGCATGGGGCCTCAGCATGACAGGCCAGTGAAATCTCAGGGTCATAAACAGACAATGGGAAGGAATGGCATTTGAGAAGGCTACACAGCACAAGCAAACAGAGCTCAGCAGACAACAGCCGAGACTCCCCGATCCCTGGAAGATGATTGTTTTACACAGCCTTCAAAAGTTATCTTCCAAAGCCCAGCTGTTTTGTTCTTCCATCTATTAAGTGCGAAAACACTTCTAAAGTGTGAAAACAGTAACCTTGGCAGCTTATGTAGTAATTAGTTTTGATTGTTTAAGAATCTGTGATTAAAGTTACCAGGCACCTCATTTGTTTATGATGTGTTTTGCGCTGATTCTCCATCCCCAGGCAAGCTTTCAACACTTGCCTCTTTTGAAGTCTAGGTCATCCATTTATAGCATCCTCTCCACACACGTATCAGTCATGTTTTTATTTTCAGTATATTCTTTTTCCCCTTCACTTATCTTGCTTTTCTGTCTACCCTATCATCTGGCATTTCATTATATGCCATTAGTTAGCATCTGTGTTGATTTTCCTATCTACTGGTACAATGCTGACGACTCTTGTGACCTTAATATTTTCTCCATTCAATGTTTAATCGTATCTTTGAACTCATTCTTCCTTGACATATTTCTGCCTGCAAAGGCCAAGATGAAGGAGTGTAGGTGAGATTCTTTTAACTCTCAGAATGATTTTAGCACATTCAGCATCATTCTGCATATTTGTTAGCTTGCTTGAGATGCACATTCTCAGGGTCCAGCTCAGATCTACTGAATCAGAACCTGCATTGAATAAGACTTCCCAATATTAACAGGTACCTTAAAGCCCAAGAAGCTTTAGCATAGCTAATACAGATGATAATACAAAGAACGTATAGCAATTGAAATTTTTCATTCTAAGAGCATTAGTGGGCCAGGGTCAAGGGATAGAGTAGGAAGTGCAAAGATGTCACAGAGAAGAAGTGAGAGTTCAGATAAAAGAAGAGGACCAGGGGCTAGGTAGCACTGGTTTTCACTAAGGAAATAAATGCAGTCCCAATAGCCTAGTCCAAAGGGTCTTTGGAAGATTCCTGTTCAACACAGGAAAGCATCACTTGCCAAGTGATCTTACTAACAGGGCACACTGGTGCCTAAATTATGGTTATGAGATTCAACTACGTTCAAAGGACTGGATGTTTTCCTATGTTCCACTTTTTCCTTTTCTTTCACTCCATTTCCCTTCCTGTTCTCCTCATCCATCAAACTTCCTGGACTTATCTTCCCTCTTAGTCTGGACCCCAAAGTCAATGTTTTCAATGATGCTTCCTCTAGCATGCCAAAATGCTTCACCTTGTTGGCCTCATACTCTACCCCTTGTGCAATCCCCAAATATAAGATCATTTGGGATCACTCTACTTTTCAAATGTTGTTAGAGTAGCTAAGAAATGTGCCAAGCATATTAAGTCAACAGCTGGTTCTACATACCATGTTAACAAAACAATATTGTTGAACACTTTTCCTCTAATGTCCAACCTGAACTTTTTATTTCCCTCTCTCAAATGATGGCTTCACTTGTTTACAAGGAAAAGACCCCTTGATGTATGTTTTCTATACATTCTTCTCTCCATCACAATCCCCGACGCGTTCTTTATATCCTGAAGATGTCCTCTTCACTAGCCTCTCCTTCAGTTCACCTAAACTCCTTCACTCTGGTTAAATGAACTGATATTTTTAACGTTATGTTGTTTTTATTTTAAATTCTCCGGTTAAATTAGCTACCTATACTCATTTCATGCTCCTTTCTCTTTTATGACCCATGATCCCTTGAGAACATTTTGCTATAAATTATTTATGTTTTTGCATAGTTTCTTTATTGGGTCTTTTTATCTGCTCATAAAAAAACCACAGATTTTTTTCTGTATCAAAAAAAAAAAAGAAATATATTTGTATTTGTCTCTTGTACCCTCTACCTTACCTCACTAATAAAACTGCTCAAAGGAATATTCTGCATACTCAGCCACAAAGGCAGACAGATTAAGGATACATACAACAATATGAATAAGTCTCCGAATCATGCTGAGTACAAAAAGGCAGCCACAAAAGGGTACAAACTCTACGGATGTTTTTGCAAGAAATTCTGTAAAAGAAGAATTTAATTTGTAGTGAAAGCAGATCAGAGGTTGCCTGAAGCAACACGTGAGGGTATTGATTTGAGAAGGATCATAAGAGGACTTAATGGAATAATGAAAATGTCATAATCATTGGTGGTTCCACAGATGTATACACGCATTAAAACTCATTAAAATGCATGCTTAAAATTGGTACATATTATTGCATACCATTTATACCACAATAAACTTTATTTAAGAATATTCCCCACTTATTGTCTATATGACCTTGCAACTTGACCATTAATTCCCTAAACACCTAGCTTCCACTCACACTGCTTCACTGATACTATTCCAATGAAAGTCATACACATTTCTATCTTAAAATTTTTATATCTTTTGATTTCTAGGAAATAATTACCCTTCCACCTATTTGAATTTTTTTTCCTATGTCTCCTTCCCAAAGTCTTAGTCCTCTACTCTCATTTTGATATTTAGATAGTAAAAGCAATAAATTGGTAGTATTAAAAATTCATTGCCCAGCTCACAAATTACTATGATTTCTTAAAGATTTAATTACCGCATATACTCGAGTATAAGCCGACCCGAGTATAAGCCGACCCCCTTAATTTTACCCTAAAAACTGGGAAAACTTAGTGACTCGAGTATAAGCCAAGGTGGAAAATGCAGCAGCCACTGGTAAATTTCAAAAATAAA
>CAUYPK010042725.1:0-10560 GCA_963574355.1 Loris lydekkerianus | reverse complement strand
AAATCTTTGGTCATTTGGTCTTTGAATTCATTGAATTCTTGAGATATCTTTTGGGTTACTGCTTGGAATTCTAATTCGATCTTATTTGCTATCCAGATTCTGAATTCAATTTCTGACATCTCAGCTATTTGTTTGTGCATGGGATCGTGTGCTGTGTCTGCCCCATTGTTCCTTGGGATTTTGATCTACTCTCATTATTCATATTGCCAGAGCTTTTCCTTTGATTTTGTCTCATGATTGTTTTTCACCGTTGCCTCTGGCTGTCCTCAGAGTTGGGGTGGTGTCTTTCAGAGATTAGGCCCTGGGGGGGATCACTGTATTGTTCCTGGATCTTTGTAGGGAGTGACCCTGTGTAGTTCCTCTGGGGCTGCCCCAGCTAGGGAGTTCTGGTTGTGGAAGCAGCTCTGGAGTGTGACATACCCAGATCCAGGAACAGAGCGGGGGTTGGTGCACACAGTTCTGGGAGTGCTTGGTGCCCAGTGACTTTGAGAGTGCCCAGAGAGCCCAAGGCTCC
This sequence comes from Loris lydekkerianus, assembly GCA_963574355.1. NCBI lineage: Eukaryota > Metazoa > Chordata > Mammalia > Primates > Lorisidae > Loris > Loris lydekkerianus. The sequence goes on along the minus strand of CAUYPK010042725.1, from coordinate 10,046 downwards.
AGCAGGCTCTGGTCAGGAGAAGGGCTCCAGAGGGCATGAGGCTACCAGAGTCCCCGGGCAGACGAGCAGGCTGGTGTGGAGGCAGGCAGGGTAGAGGAAGGAGGTTGCCGGGTTGTGCGGCTCCTGGAGTTCCTGGTCAGGGAGTGGGGATGCCCAGCGGTTGGGGTGCAGCTCTTACTGGGGTCCTGGTGGGTGCCGATGGCAGGTCCTGGCACAGCTCTTATGGAGGTCCGGGAGGGTGCTGATCATGGGTGGCAGGGCAGCTCTTCTGTAGGTCAGGCGGGTGCCGATCACGGTCCCGGCGCAGCTCTTCCGGAAATCCAGGCGGGAATTAAGATTATTTTGAATCTAAAGTATTAACTCAGAATTCTTTTCCTTAGACACATCAACAGATTAATATTTAACTTATTATAAAATAGTCTTAGCCTTGGAATAAAAGGAAAACACAACTTCTAGGCCCAAATTAGGTAACATAAAACTGATTTGCTCTGTTAAATTCTGTCTTCTAGGTACTAAGTTGGAAGGATGTCAGAGATTTTGATGTTGGTGTTACATTAAATATTTTGATGAATAGCATGTAATTTTGTGCTTTAAATTTGAATAAGTTGTTGTTGGTATTGTTATATACTCATTTTCTCTTTGTACAAGTGATATTTCCAAAGTTCTTATTTTTCTTAATCTTTTCAGATCAACCTCTAGAATCCCGTAGACTCTACAACAAGCCAATTCCAAGCTTGCCCAACATGGACACCATTTTCAGTGAGGCCTTCTTGCAGGTGCGGAAGCAGTACCCTGGGTGCCTTGCTCCAGAGGCTTGTGTCCGTGCAGTCCAGGCTGCTGTACAGTATCCCTATGAAGAGGGCATCAAGAAGGAGCATGAGTTGTTTATGTACCTTCAGAAATCAGGGCAGGCTAAAGCCCTGCAATATGCTTTCTTGGCTGAAAGGGAGGCAACTAAGTGGTCAACTCCCTCTGGAGCATCCTGGAAAACAGCATCGGCAAGGCCCATCTCCTCAGTTGGTGTTGTTGGTAAGAGCGTGGGGTAGTTAATGGCATTCTCCCAATCTGCACATGTACTATCATCTGCTTAGGACCATCAGGTACCAGATTCCATGTTAAAGGAAGAGACTGTGTTAGCTAAGTTAATTTTCACCCTGCTCCATCCCATGAACTCTCTTCATTTTACATGAAGGGACCCTAACCTACCCAACAGTGAGCTGAACATGAGTGGTGTGACCCTTGACTCTTGAGTGGTTTTTACTCATTTCTACCTCTTCCCTACATGAATCTCTCATTCCTATATTTCCCAGCAATGACTATTATTTGTACTACATTTCAGAGTATGGCCTGTCAATTGGTAGTTAGGTATTTGGAATATCATCTCTGTCTTTCTGGTCCCTGGATTCATTCACTTCTACTTCAAAACTACTATCCTCAAATCCATCTGAACCCTGAAACCATGGCTTCTGTACTCCCCCTTCTCGAATTTTCCCAAACAAAATATCTTCTTTCCTCAGAAGATAACTCCCTGACTGGTTTATTTGGGCCACTTTCCTAAGTTCACTTACTCTTACTTAGTGTTGGCCTAAGAATGGTCTTTGGTTGATTTTAAATCCCTTGAAATGGTAAGTAAAATATTCTCTGCACCAGCCTAAGTGTAATCTTCTAGGGAGGAGGTCCATAGTTACTAAAGCATCAATGATTTTTTAACCCTCATCCAGCTCTCTATTGCCAACCCAAGTTGGAGGAAAAGAGCTCACTTCACATTTTCTCAGTCTGTTGTCTCAACCAAACTTTGGTAGAAAAGAATGTGTCTGTAATGCAAACAGTGTGCTCCTTTAAGCTCTGACTCTGTTGAGGTCTACCCTTGGTTTACCTATAATTTTTTAAGGAGAGGGAGAAATAGCATGACAAAGAACTATGATTGCTCTTCTTCTCATACTGTCTTTTTGCAATATCAATACAGTAGAACTTCCATAGTTGACCGTTTCCCACATTAACCACCTCCTTAAGGTGACCTGATTTTCGTAGATCGGACATGCACATGTCCAGATCAGTACATGTCCATACCTAGGGGTTCTCAAACTACAGCCTGCAGGCCACATGAGGCAGTGTGATTGTATTTGTTCCTGGTTTTGTTTGTTTGTTTGTTTGTTTGTTTGTTTTACTTCAAAATAAGATATGTGCAGTGCACATAGGAATTTGTTCATAGTTGGTTTTTTTTTAAAAAAATTATAGTTCGGCCTTTCAACGTTCTGAGGGACAGTGAATTGGCTCCCTGTTTAAAAAGTTTGGGGACCCCTGGTATGTCAACCATTTGTGTATGTTGAGCAGGTGGTCAAATCACTGACCTACAGTCCCCTTAGGTTAGTGATTTTCAACCTGTGTGCCATGAGAAGATTAAAGATCTTTAGTTAAATTATTTTCAAAAGAAATTCAAAGCATAGTAAGCATATTCTTTTTTTAACTCTTTTTTTTGGATAAACATAATTTAAAGGTGCCAGGGAACTTTAACTATAGGTTCAAGTGTGCCATGAAATGAAAGCGTTGAAAAACACTGTCTTCGGTGTCAAATTGCACAGGTTCTACTACATTTGTTTCTAGTTGCTATCACATACCTGTCTTCTTCCCTATAGTCCTTCAAGGGAAGAATACTTAGTGCAAAATAATAGCAAGCAGTTATGTTAATCAGTTTTGTGTTTGTCGCCCATTGTTGGAGAATTTCCCTATTTCCTTGTTATAAGTCTTTTCCAAAAGACTTTAGGTTTACATGTGGCATATATGGTTTAAAAGTTTGAAGTTGTTTTCTTAAAAATATATCCCACATTGTTTTGAAAAATATTTGAAAGGGATTATAAAATACGTAAGGTATACATAGATAAAAATAAAGTGAAAAATCTGGACACTTCCACCTTCTTCTGTACTGTGTATCTCTGCACTGCTTGGTATTTCACCTTTGGGATGCTGCCCTCTGAAATCCTCTTTCATCTTCTTCTTCTTCCTGGCTTTTTTCTTCATCTTGGCTGAAACCTGGCTCACCCTGACGACCTGCTTCTTGTGGGACCCCTCAAGAAAATGTTGCTGCTTCTCCAACCCTTTATGGATCTCAAGGTGTCTTCTCAGTCTTCTTTCAGACCATTGATCCTCTCAGGACTCTCTCGTTTGTGTCCTGCCATCTGATTTCATCCCTCTGTCCTTCCTCAATATGTCATGGTTCTACCTATCTGCTGATATTTTGGTGACTGGTTAGCATTATCCACATTTTCCCCAATCCTGTTGCCATCTTGAGTCTCCTCATGATCTGTGTGGACAAGTCTTCCAACCCTGGAGCTTCTGGGTTGCTTTGCCTCATGAGACCCAGTGATGTGCCCACTTCACTTTCATGACCCATCCTCATGACTTGCCTGAATATTTCTCCACCCTGAAATCCAAAACTCTACTTTTCTCTACAAACATGTATCTTTCCTTTCCTTTCCTTTTCTTCTTCTTTTTTTTTAATAGAGATGGGGTCTCACTATGTAGCCCAGCCTATACTGCAGTGGCTATTCGTGGCTATTCAAGGCTCAATCACAGCGCACTGTAGCCTGGAACTCCCGGGTTCAAGCAACCCTCCTGCCTCAGCCTCCAGTCACTAGGACTTCAGGCATGGGCCACCACCTGGCTCCTCATATTTTTTTTCAGTGGTTATTGCAGCTATATTCATTACTTGACCAGCTCCCCTTATCTTTATTTTCTTCTCTTTACAGCTTTGCGTTATTGTATCTACCACTCTCTTGCCAGTATCCTCAAACACGATTGATTTCCTTTTCATCGTGCTCCCTGGCAAAATTCCAAACCTGATGATCCCAACTATGCACTTCCATGAACTCACATGAACCCATAGCCAGGCTTCTCAGCCTGCTGGAAACACAGTTCAGCTTGGCGTCGCTGTGAATTCATGTTCTCCCACCTCACTGAGCATTCAGGGATGTCGGGGGAGGGGGCGAGAAAAATGTAATTAATCCAAAACTATAGAACCAGAATTTAAAGTATCCTAATTCTTTATTTGCTTCTCTGAGTAGAAGAGGTTCCTGACCAAATTTAATTCCATGGCAGTTAAAAGCAGTAATTTTATAGGGGAGCAGGACTCCTTGCCCCTGTCTCTATGGGTTTGTAAGGAAATATTAAGAAACTAAATTGAATATAAATACAGTATGTGCATATGAAAACATAGTAAGTACTAGTGAAAAGCTTGGTCCTTCAGCCCCTTATCTGACAGTTTTGGATGTCTTGAGGCCATGAGGTTGTGAGAGAAGTTAGAGTTAAGAACTTTTTGGGAAGTTCTCTGCTTTCTTTTCCAAGATACCACCTACATTACATTACAGTTTACACAGCACTTTCATATAACTTCTCATTATGCCTTAGTTTATCAGTGAGATTCTAATTTCTACAATGTCAGAAATTTTATATGAAGCTTGGGTTTAATAGCTAAGAGGCTAGGGTTTTGAATGCCACACACTACCTCCTAATATTTACCCAAGCTAAAGTTTAGGATACAAGTTGCTATAGCAGTGAGAGCTATTCGGACTTCTTGATTCTTACAGAAATGCAGATGTTTAATAAATTTGGAAAACCAAATATTTTTGATAGTTTATTATATATAATATTATATAGTATGAAGTAATTTAATACATTTGGAAAATTAGTGAAAATATTCCAGAGAAACTAAATCAATGATTCCTGATGACAAGGGCATCCTATACCCAAAACCAGTTCCCAAAGTGAGTCAGTATGAAGTATAGAAGTAATATGTAAGTGGCTTTTACAAAGCTGTTTTATGCATAGTGGGTGGTTAGGTAATAGAAAATATGCTGCTGTAACAGATAACCCAACAATCTCAGTGGCTTTACACAATAAATATTTATTTATTGCTCACTTTGTAAGGTCACTCTAGGACCAGGTTCTTTCTAACTAGTGGCTTTGGGACAAGGGTGGCACATTTTTTCTGTAAAGTTCCAGGTAATCAATATTTTAGATTTCATGGGCCACACACAATCTCTGTTGCAACTACTCAAGTCTGCCATTGTACACAAAACAGCCAAACAAATTTGCATGGTTGTGTTCCAATAAAACTTTATTTATGGGGTGATAAATAAAGGTGGCTGACTGAAGCCAGCTTTCCACAGAAGCTCCCATCCAGAAGGAGAGTTAAAGGACAGAAATTTAGCAAGTAACCTGGTGGATTAGAGCTGCACCAAGAGAGAAGGTTGAAGAACGCACATCAACCCTGCTGAGGCAAGCTGCGACCCTAAGGATACAAACAAAAGGTACAAAATCCATCACCAAGTGGACAGGAGTCTCCTTCCCTATGAGAACGGCTCGGAGTACTCCATACAAACAAATGAGCAGAGTCCAAAAGTCCTCTCATTATATCCCATGGGAGAGACCCTCTAAAAATTGGACCTACTTCCCCTACTAGGGTGCCATGGTGCTCTCCTGCCAGGCATAAAACTGTACAAAACTGTACATATTCTCTACCTGCAATTTTGAGCTCCCAGCACTCCCCTCCACTCTAACTCTGAGGTCTGGAGGCCTGTCCCCTAGGAGTCCAGATTGTTGGGTATTTTCTTGAGAGGTGTGGACAGGGCATGGATTGCTGCTGGTCAGTGCTGGTTCTGTGGCACAGGAGTGAGGACAGGATGGTTGACTGAGACGGAGCCATACAGGAGCAGCGGTGCCCCAAGGCACAGAGCAGCAACCGCTTTGGCAACAATAGGGCTCACCCTGGATATCCTGGAGTCACACCCTGTCTTTCTAGGCAACCAGAGGAGGCCAGGCATCTTCTCCAGTGGCAGCCACTGATAGAACAGATCTGGGACGGAAATGCAGGCCTTGTGAGTAAAGGGTTTGCCTGAGGTGGTACCAGCCTGGGTAGAGCATGGGGTCTAGAATACGCATGCACAGAGCCAGCAGATTCCCAGGGTGGGGCTGACCCAGAGGGCCGCTTTACTGAGCCTGGAACATACCAGCCCTCAGGGGATCATTAGACAAGACAAAGGAGGGCAGGCAAAGGCTGGAACTGACAGCTAACTGTGCTGCAAATACAAACTACAGCCAAGACCAGGCAGCACCACAGACAGGGCCTGAGGCACAGGTTCTGTGAACTTAAAACAGCTTCTCTTCTGCAGGGGAATTTAGCTTGGACAGAAACAATTCCACAAAATTGTTCTGTTCTGTCAGTAACATCAATCAGGGGCAGGGCTGGAACCAAGTGAATAGCCCCAGCCTCCATTAACCACCTGAGGTTGTCAGGCCTCACCTCCCCCTGCCAGATAGTGGCAGAGAGCAGCAGCTTGGCTGAGGAGACATAGCTCTCCCTGTGAGTTAGGCAGATGAAAACCCCTGCAGTCTCTGCTCATTGGTGGCAACTGGGTCACAGCCCTGCAGGGTTATCAGTGACTGGGTGTGACAGAGGTGCAAGGTGGGGAAGGAGGCGTCAACCTTCCCAGGCTAATCTATTTGCTGGGTGGGTCCTGCTGACCTCACGGAGCACCAGAGCAAGTCATATTTGAGTTGTCTGCAGACCCTGCGATCTAGTTGCCAAAGACCTTTTAAACTCTGAGACAGGTGCTGACTGAGACAACTGATATGGACTTCTTGAACTGGGCCACTTGCCTGAGGACTATCCAAGTGGTACCCTAGTTGTGTGGTTGTAGGAAGGTTTGATTTTCCTTTTCTAACTGTTGCCTGTGTGGGGCAGGGTGACTTAATTGCTGGTATTTCTCCACAGCTGAGACTTCAACCCAGAGTAACTGATCCACTAGAGTCAGACAGAGACCAGCTGAAAATAAGACAGAGCCACTTAGCCCCACTACAATAAGCAGGTCCCCAGTTTCTCAGGCCATAGCACTATACGGGTCCTTGGCAAAGCTCTAGGGGAAAAGGTACAGACACCAGTCCCAGCTTTTGTGCAAAGTGCTGGTTAATCACTACTACTAGACCCCTGAACCCAACTTTTCTTTATCCACTCATCTAGTCAAATGGTGTAAAATAATCAAGTGGCGGAATCAGCAAAAAAACTCTGGTAACATGAATAACCAGAGTAGATTGACACTCCCAAGGAAAGATATGGCAGGTGTAACTGAAGATTCCATTTATAAACAGATGGCCAAGATGTCAGAAATTGAATTCAGAATTTGGATTGCAAATAAGATTAATAGAATGGAGAAAAAGTTGGAATTAGAAATTCGAGGAGAAATTCAAAAGTTGTCTTAAGAATTCAATGAATTTAAAGACAAAATCACCAAAGATTTTGACACATTGAAGCAAGAATTTGCAGCCCTCAAAGATCTGAAAAATACAGTAGAATCCCTCAGTAACAGAGTGGAGCAAGCCAAAGAAAGGATTTCTAACATTGAAGACAAAGCTTTTGAATGCTCCCAAACTCTCAAACAGGAAGAGAAATGGAAAGCAAAAATGGATCATTCTCTCAGAGAGCTCTGGGATAATTTGAAGAAGGTGAATATTCACCTCATAGGAATCCCTGAAAGCGATAAAGTGGCTTCGCAAGGCACAGAGGCTTATGAAAGAGAATTTTCCAGATAGGCCAAGAGATCCTGAAATTCAGATAGCAGATAGTTTCAGAACCCCAGCACAACTCAACCCAAATAAGACATCCCCCAGGCACATCATAATTAACTTCACTGAAGTTAATATGAAGGAGAAAATTCTGAAAGCAGCCAGATGTAAGAAAATCATAACCTACAAGGGGAAGAATATTAGAATAACTGCAGATCTCTCTGCTCAAACCTTTCAAGCTAGAAGAGGATGGTCAATGACTTTTAATCTCCTAAAACAAAATAACTTTCAACCCACAATCCTGTATCCAGCTAAACTGAGTTTCATTTATGATGGAGAAATTAAATACTTTAATGACATTCAGATGTTGAAGAAATTTGCCATAACTAAACCAACTCTTAAGGATATTCTCAGACCTATCCTCCATAATGACCAGGACAATCTTCTACCACAAAAGTAAACTCACTCAGGAACTTTTGATCAAACTTCAACTTCCACAGTAGCAAAAGGATTAAAAATGTCCACTGGACTTTCGAAAAACTCGATACCCAAAACTTTACCAGGCTTATCAATATTCTCCATTAATGTGAATGGCTTAAATTATCCTCTAAAGAGGCACAGGTTGGCTGACTGGATACAAAAACTCAGGCCAGATTTCTGCTGCATACAAGAATCTCATCATACCTTAAAAGATAAATATAGACTCAGGGTGATGGTCATTCATATTTCAGGCAGATGGAAATCAGAAAAAAGCAGGTGTTGCAATTCTGTTTGCAGGTACAATAGGCTTTAAACCAACAAAAGCAAAGAAGGAAAAGAATGGTCACTTCATATTTGTTAAGGGTAACACTCAATATGAGATCTCAATTATTAATATTTATGCACTCAACCAGAATGCGCCTCAATTTATAAGAGAAACCTAAGAGACATGAGCAACTTGATTTCCTCCAGCTCTATTATAGTCAGAGATTTTTAACACTCCTTTGGCAGTGTTGGATAGATCCTCCAATAAGAAGCTGAGCAAAGAAATTTTAGATTTAAACTGAACCATCCAACATTTGGATTGAACAGACATCTACAGAACGTTTCATCCCAACAAAACTGAATACACATTCTTCTCATCAGCCCATGGAACATACTCTAAAATTGATCACATCTTAGGTCACACATCTAACCTCAGTAAATTTAAAGGAATAGAAATTATTCCTTGCATCTTCTCAGATCACCATGAAATAAAAGTTGAACTCAGTAACAATAAGAATCTGCATACTCATAAAAAACATGGAAGTTAAATAACCTTATGCTGGATGATAGCTGGGTGATAGACAAGAAGGAAAGAAGCTTCCTTAATTAAGAAGGAAGTTACCAAATTTTGGGAACAAAACGAACATGAAGACATGAGGTATCAGAACCTCCTAAGAGGGAAATTTATAGCACTTCAAGCCTTCCTCAAGATAATGGAAAGAGAGGAAGTTAACAACTTAATGGGACATCTCAAGCAACTGGAAAAGGAAGAACATTCCAACCCCAAACCCAGCAGAAGAAAAGAAATAACCAAAATTAGAGCAGAATTAAATGAAATCGAAAACAAAAGGATTGTACAACATATCAATAAATTAGAAAGTTGTTTTTTTGAAAAGGTCAATAAAATAGATAAATCTTTGGCCAACCTAACCAGGAAAAAAAGAGTAAAATCTCTAATTTCATCAATCAGAAATGACAAAGACAAAATAATAGACTCCTCTGAAATTCAAAAAACCCTTAATAAATATTACAATAAACTTTATTCCCAGAAATATGAAAATCTGAAGGAAATTGACCAAAACTTGGAAGCACATCTCCTTCCAAGACTTAGCCAGAATCAATTGGAAATGTTGAACAGGCCTATATCAAGTTTTGAAATAGCATCAACCATGTGAAATCTCCCTAAAGAGTACCAGATGGCTTCATGTCAGAAATCAACCAAAACTTTAAAGAGGAACTATTACCTATATTACTGAACCTTTTCCAAAATATAGAAAAAGGAATACTACCCAACACATTCTATGAAGCAATTATCACCCTGATCCCCAAACCAGGAAAAGACCCAACAAGAAAAGAAATAACCAAAATTAGAGCAGAATTAAATGAAATCGAAAACAAAAGGAGTGTACCACATATCAATAAATTAGAAAGTTGTTTTTTTGAAAAGGTCAATAAAATAGATAAATCTTTGGCCAACCTAACCAGGAAAAAAAGAGTAAAATCTCTAATTTCATCAATCAGAAATGACAAAGATGAAATAACAACAGACTCCTCAGAAATTAAAAAAATCCTTAATGAATATTATAAGAAACTCTATTCTCAGAGATATGAAAATCTGAAGGAAATTGACCAAAACTTGGAAGCACATCTCCTTCCAAGACTTAGCCAGAATCAATTGGAAATGTTGAACAGGCCTATATCAAGTTTTGAAATAGCATCAACCATGTGAAATCTCCCTAAAGAGT
>CAUYPK010042720.1:0-11062 GCA_963574355.1 Loris lydekkerianus | reverse complement strand
GCAGGAGACAGAGGAGTCGACCCTGAACTCAAGAAGGGAGCTCTTTTTATAGGGTTCTGGAAGAAGTGGGAAGAAGCGGGAAGGAATGGCGCGTTACAATCTTATTGGTTCATTTAAATTGATCCACTCTATCTTTACATGACAGAAGTTTAAATTCAAGTCAAGTCATCGGGGTAGAATAATTCCTTGTATTCGTTTTTCTCAGAACTGCTGCCCCAGCCCTATCATGACCATCTGGAGCCCTGGACGGGCCTTTTCCTGGAACATGGAGCTCTCTGGAACCCTGGGCGGGCCATTTCCTGGAACAGGGGGCTCACATGGGGTAGACACCTTATAACATGCCTGGTCTAGGGCCAGCTAAACTTTTCCATTCTTACAATACTTTACTAAGAAGAATGTCCTTCAGCTCCATCCAGGTTAATAAAAAAGATGTAAAGTCTCCATCTTTTTATAATTGAACAGTATTCCATGATATACACATCACAGTTTGTTAATCTGTTCCTGGGTTGGTGGGAATTTAGGTTGTTTCCATGTCTTGATGATTGTAAATTTAGCTGCAATAAATAATCTAGTACAAATATGCTTATGATTTTTTTTTTTCCTTCTAGAAAGAGGCCTAGTAATGGGAATGTAGGATCAAATGGAAGGTCTACTTTTAGCTCTTTGAGGATGCTCCATGCTTCTTTCCAAATACTCTGTATTATTTTTCAGTCCCACCAATAGTGGGAAAGTGTTCCCTTCTCTCCTCATCTGTGCCAGCATCTGCAACTTTGAAACTTTGTGATATGGGCCATTCTCACTGGGGACAGGTAATATCTCAGGGTGATTTTGATTTGCATTTCTCTGATGATTAGAGCAATGAGCATTTTTTTCATGCTTGTTTGCCATTTCTCTGTCTTCATCAGAGAAGTTGCTGTTCATGTCTATTGCCACTGATAGCCGTGGTTGTTTGCTCTTTGTGTGTTGATTAATTTCGGTTCTCTGTAGATTCTAGTTATCAACCCTTTGTCAGATTCATAACATGCAAATATCTTTTTCCATTCTGAAGGTGGTCTATCTGCTTTAATTGTTGTGTCCTTGGCCGTGCAGAAGCTTTTCAGTTTAATTAAGTCCCAATTGTTTATTTTTGTTCTTGTTGTGATTGCTGCTGAAGTCTTCCTCATAAAATCTTTCTCCAGTCTGACATCATCAAGAGTTGTTCCTATACTTTCTCCTAGGATTTTTATCATTTCTTGCCTTAGATTTGTATCTTTTATCCATCTTGAGTCAATTTTTGTAAAAACGTGAAAGGTGCGGGTCCAGTTTCACTCTGGAAGTTACCTAGTTCTCCCAACACCCTTTACTAAATAGGGATTCTTTTTACCAGTGTATGTTTTTATTTGGTTTATTAAAGATCAGATGGCAGTAAGAGACTGATTTTATCTCTTGGTTTTCTATTTGGTTCCTTATGTCTACGTCTCTATTTTTGTGCTAATACCATGCAGTTTTGATCACTATTGACTTATAATATGACCTAAAGTCTGGTAGAGTAATGCTTTCAGCTTTGTTTTTATTACTAAGAATCGCCGTGGTTATACAGGGATTTTTCTGGTTCTATATGAAATGAAGAATTTTTTATTCCAGTTCTTCAAAGTATGACATTGCTATTTCAATGGGTATTGCATTGAATCTGTAAATTACTTTGAGTAGTATAGATATTTTAACGATTTTGATTCTTCCCAGCAGAGAGCATGGTGTGTTCTTCCATTTATTAATGTCTTCTGCTATTTCTTTTCATAATTCTCTTTGCAGAGAGTATCTTCCTTTCTTGTCCACAATCTTCTCTGAACACTTTTATTCTTCCTCTTTGCCTTTATGAGGTGAATTCAGTATCATTAACCATTGAAAGACAGCAGCTTCCTAAGAGCAGCACATTTTTATTTCAGTCTTTTTTAGCTGTCAATGGTCCAGCATTGGCAGAATCATATTCCAAAGTTCCTTTGTAGGCAGTGACGTGCTGATGATGTTTAATGACCAGAATAGGAGAAGAAAATAACTTTTTCTTCCACCCTTGTAAGTTGTTACTTGGATTGGAGGCTTATTAACATTTTTGTTTCATATATACATGAAAGATAACCAGGGAATGAGTCGTTTCCAAAGAAATGGCTTTGAGTTCCATCTTTAACAAAGAGCAGTACCTTTTCAGAGAAGTGACAAGACAAGGAAAATAACTTGGCATCTCTAGGAGCAGCAATGTGGGGGAAGCAAGTCATTGGCAGAATAAAGGCTCTTCCAGTAACCCTTCTCAGGGTAGATTCCTCTAGGGCCATCTCCACGCCCATGGAGTCTGAAATTATCTTCAGCAGTTAACCTTTTTAGAGATGGGAGATAAGATATCTTTTATTTTTATACGTCTATGTCCCGCCTTTCGGTAAATGGAGGAAGGGCACAGAGCTTTCTTGAAATTTCTTCTTGTTAATTGCCTTCAGCTCACCAATCCTTCTGCCAAAGAGGCATATTTGGGTGTGGTGTATTCTGGTCTCCCATATCTACTTTCAGAAAAAGATTGGTAGCATTTGCCAATTTTTGTAGTGTGTACACTTTCTCTATGGCCAACTTCAAGCTACCAGAAGATCTCCACAGACCCCTGCTTTGGAAAGAGACAACAGTCTCTCCAGCCAGCTCCCCTGCCCAACACCATAAAGTCGGCCCTGCAGGAGCTGCCGAGCATCCCGCCTCCTCTTCTCTGTAACTGGTGGCACATAGTGCTGAGGTTGGAATACAAGTGCTGCTACTGCTGATTCTTCTTTTTTTATTTATTTATATTTTTTGTAGTTAAGTGAAGCAGTGGGAGTGGAGACAGAGCAAAGGAATCTATAACTGGCCATGATCAATTCGTTGTCAGCACTGTGCTCAGAGCAGGCTGTTGTTTCTTTCAAGGATGAGAACAGCCCCTGTATTTGTATAGGAGTTCTGTTACTACTTTATCATTAAGAACTCCCCTCATGTTTTTCTTGGGAGCAAAAAAGAACATTATCTACCCAACGTTTCCACTGAAGATATGCTTGTGTATGGGAACAACACATAAAAGTAGCCAGTGTGAGAAGTAAGAAAGCTGAAACACCAGCCCCTGAAAGGAAGAGAAGTCCCCAGAGACTGTAACAAGGGAGCCATAAAGGAAATGAAAGGCTGAGTCTGTGTTCAGGGATGGCCGTGGATATTGCAAAATGGATCCTTGAAATTCTTTAAGATGCTCAGATAGAGGAGTGTTAAGTGTTGCTGTGAATAAAGGTATTTTCAACCGAGACCACAGTGCTTTTCTCAGTTACGGTTGTATATTCTTAGGCCACAGGTAGCCCTGGCAGCATTTTCTCCTGTATATGGCCATAGTCTGTTTTTCAGCCACCTGTGACATTTAAAAGTTCTCCTTGTAGCAGTTGAATTCATTTTGTTGGTTTTTGTCTCATCAAAACCTGTTTAAATGTAGTGCTGGTGGCATTTCAATTACAGTTAAAAGCAGGACTCCAGCGTTTCTGGAGTGAAGCATGGTTTCAGTGACTACTTAACTCTGCCAAGAAATGAGTTCGTCATGTGAATAACAGTAGGCTAATTCTTTCTATGATCCTTGATGGTATCATTTTATTTATGTATAACCAGGTAAGAAGATGGATGTGATAAATGGGTCTTTGTTTTTTAAAAGAAAGGTGCCAAAGCCTAGACATAGGCATTTTATTAGGTCGGGTCAAACAGTTAAGAAAATAGGAGGCGCTGTTACCCAGATGGAGCACTCCATGCATGTTATTTCATTTTTGCCCAAATCCATCAATATCTTCTGTTCATTAGAAGTCTTTGGTTGGGAGAACAGCTGAGCTTGCTCCTGTTTCCCACCCTCTTGTCTCTCAACTGGTCTTCTCTCTAGACTTTACTCGTCACCCTTGTAACCTTCAAGGCTGAGCTCTAAACACTTGACTTCCCAGCAACTCTTTGCTGAAGCCCAGTTCCTTTATTATTTCTTCCCATTTAGAATTGATACCTCCTAACTCTGAACATCTCTCTATTCTGTGTGAAAAATTTTTAAACCACTAAAATACATTTGTGTGAGAAACAGAACACAAATAATAAAGCAACATGGTAAAATGTTAATACCAGGTGATCTGGATACAAGGTTTTTGTAGACTCTTTGTATTAGTCTTGTAATTTTTTTTGTAATTTTTTTATTTAATAGTTATTTTTAAACAAACAGATTTAAAAAAAATCTTCAGCATCTGATCTCAGATTCTGAAACCCAATCCCAATTCTCTGATAGATGCCATCTGCTCCAATACAGCAGGTGATTTGGATATGTGCTTTGAATTAAGCCTTGAAAATTACACCCTTCCTAAGAGAACAACAGAGAGGAAAAATACAAATGTGTGGAAATTTGGGAATATGTAATGTCCCTGGGGGTAGGTGATCAGCTCTCCAAGTTTGAGAGCTGAGGGGTTTTCCAGACATTTGACTTACAGAAATAAAAGTAATAAAATTTAATAGTACAGTCCCATGAAACTGGAATGATCTGGTCATCCTTCTGTGGGGAGGGCTCTGTAGATGAGTGGCTGAAGGCATGAGCTGCTGTCCATAGTGTTAAGGAGTAATTCCAAGTGAATGTTTCATCCTGTGGGCAGTGTGACACCAGGCAAGCCCTTTCAAATACAATGGGGGGTGGGGGGGCATCATGCTATAAACAGTATAAATTAAATTTTTAAAACATCATCTTTGGTACACAATGATTATTCAGAGCAGGAGATCAGGCAGAAGATCTGTGTTGCTCTGAAGTTTGGAAATTTCCATTACCTAAAAATGAAGTCTAAATTGCTTAGCTCAGAATAGAAGACTTACTTGGAACAACTACCCTGTACCCAGGGCTATTATAATTGACTCTCTCTCACCCACAGATAACTGATGAAGTTAGTGTTATTAGGCCAAATTTGAAAATACCGACATTGAAGAAAAGGGGTGAAGTGCCTTCCCCCACATGGCACTCAGCCATGTGTAGCAGAATCTGAACACCTAGCATATTTTTTCTGTATCATTCTCAGTCTCATGTGGACAGTTACTTGAAAGACAGTATAATAATTTAGGGAGTATGGACTGTGTTTTCAGGAAAGACCTGGATCAATCCCATCTTAGGGAAGTTGCCACCCTGGAATGGGGCCCTGTGCTTTCTGATATGCAATGTCAATATAATATTACATCATTTATAGGATTATTATAAAAATTAATATGTAAATGATAATACAGTATCTGACTACTGTTACCAATGACATTTTGAAACTCTTAAGGGCAAACATTCATCTTCCAACTTTTTTTTCTCTTTTGATAAAAAATAGTATATTTTAGGGCAGTGCCTGTGGCTCAGTTGGTAGGGCGCTAGCCCCATATACTGAGGGTGGCAGGTTCAAACCCGCCCCAGCCAAACTGCAACAAAAAAATAGCTGGCATTGTAGTGGGCACCTGTATTCCCAGCTACTTGGGAGGCTGAGGCAAGAGAATTGCCTATGCCCAGAAGTTGGAGGTTGCTGTGAGCTGTGTGACACCATGGCACTCTACCAAGGGTGACAAAATAAGACTATGTCTCTACAAAAAAAAAAAAAAAAAAGTATGTTTTGAACATATATGACAATCAAAATAAGTATTTTTAATGAATAAAACAAGGACTTTATATAGGGTAGAGGCATGGAAATGAAGAAGGATTTTTAAGGAAGAATAAGTGAGATTTAATAGCTAGATTTGTATTAGGGAGGCTACTGGAGGAAGAATTAAAATATTTTTATGCCACAGGTATTTCTGGCTGCATTTTCTCCTTTATATTTCCATTGTATATTTTTCAACTCCCTGTGAAATTTAAAAATTCTCCTTGTAGCAGTTGAGGTTTTGATTCTAGGATTCAGGTACTAAAAGGAAGAGACAGAGCTTTCATTTCTTTTTTGTCTAAAGATAAAATTATCAAGCCACTAAAGGCATATAAGGGTAAGGGTGATGCTTTTAGAAGCAAAAACTTCAGCCTGCATATCAGGCTTGGTTAATGTGCTATGTGTAGCCATACAGGCTACATGAGCTTGAATAAATTACCCCACGCCTCCATTTCCTCATCTCGTATAAAATGATACTAGTACTTCTATAAATAATGTAAAGCATTTGCCACAGTACTTAGTACTCAAGAAGCACTAAATCAATGAGAACAACATTAACAAAAGTAATCACAACTATTTTAATGTTAAAAGGATATGTTCTTGCCCAGCTCCGTAGCTCATGTCTAGCACTCGGGGAGGCTGAGGCAGGTGGATTGCTTAAGCTCAGGCGTTCAAGACCAGCCTGAGCAAGAGCAAGACCCCATCTCTAAAAATAGCTGGGTATTGTAGTGGGCACCTGTGGTCCCACTCTGGAGGCTGAAGCAAGAGGATCCTTGAACCCAAGTGTTTGAGGTTACTGTGAGCTATGATGCCATGGCACACTACCCAGGGCAACTGAGATTCTGTCTCAAGAAAAAAAAAAAAGGATATGGTCTTAAGTGAGGAATTTTAATTTAGGCAGAAACTAGCTCTGTCTATTTTATTGAAGAGTGAGCATTTCTGGCTGTGAGCATCATTAGAGCCATGACTTTTGACAATTGTTATGGCCACAGGCATCATGTAACAGAATGAAGCATATCTGAGATGATCCCTGAGGACTTTCCTGCACAGTGACATTTTTATGTTCCATAATCCCCATGGGTTTGAAGGTTAAAAAAATAACAGATTTATCTAATAAGTAAAAAATTTATTTCTTTATCTTAAGCTTAAAGGACAGAGCTGGATTTTGCTTCATCCTTTGTTGTCTTGCAAAGAAGCCATCCTCACACACAGATCACTCCTCACATGTAAATACACTGTTTTATGGTTATAGCACAGGAATTGTGTTTCTAGTACACTGTGATTTTCATAGTACACACTAAGTTTTCTTGGAATGAATGACTTTATTATAAATAAGAATGAGTAAAGTTCTATTTCAACATCATCTGTGATCTTCTCATATTTTAGTTCAGACATTTCTATATCAAGTAGTCTACTACCATATGTTCACAAATACTCTAAAAAGTAATATCTTTCTTCTTAGGTAGACTCCCCAAAATTTTTCTTAAGAAAGAGGAAAAAGGGAATATGAAAATACATTGTCTTTGCTATATGCTTGCTATTTATTATTTAAGTTACGTGAGATTTGTCAAGCTCTATCCATTTTAAGATTCCATAAAAATTCTTTGAATTTTTTTCATAATATAAAATATAATTATAAAAAATGTTTTCTTGATAGATAGTATAAAATCACACCTTCCAAACTTTCATAAGTGTCAGTATGTAATTTGTCAAGGAAATGAGTTTGAAAAGTATTAATTTGACCATTTACTAAACAATTAATGAGCTCCTAATTCTATTTCTAGCACCATCCAGATACTATGGGACACACAAAGATAGGAAGGATTTAGCTTCTGACCTTAAGATTATTCCTACTAGAAATTAAGAAAAGCAAGAAAAAAATCATAAAACAGACTATGATGTGTTCTAAAACATGTTTTAGAATTAAGGTAGGCAGAGATTAAAGAACATGGAACCAAGTGTGGTTGCATGCATTTATAATCCCAGCTACTTGGGAGGCTGACGCAGTAGGATTGTATGAGCCCAGGAGTTCAAGTCCAGCCTGGGCAAAATAGTGAGACCCTGTCTTTCCCTACACATCCATATAAATAAATAAATAATAAAAGACTTTATGCAGGTATATGGGGACTAGGTTTTCCAGGACTCAGAGAATTTCTATAGGTAAAAAAGGAAGAGAAAAGAAGACTCCCTGGTGGTATAATCTGAATTTCAGAAGTCATGTTGGCATAATGTGAATGGGATTCAGTAAGAATTTGAATGGAAGTGGTGTAGATTTGAGTAAGAAGAATAGAATTCCAATGGAATAGGAATGGACTAGGATTTGAATGGAAGTAATAACTAGTTATGTCTGGAAAGGTGAAAATAAAAGAACTAGAATCTCTAACAAGTGTTGGAATATAAACTTGTGGGCAGTAGCTAGCCAAGGAAGTGTGCATGTGTGCACACTCATGTCCAGACAAAGGTAGGAAGCACACACATCAGTCAAGTTTTCATCCTGAAGACAGTCACTCTAAGTGTTGTGAGAATAAAGTATTTCATATGGGATTAGACCCCACACAGTTGTGGGAGAAAGAGAGAAAGGAAATGCATAGGCATGTTAGAGTATTGGAGAAACAGTCATGAACTTGGCCATCTTGGGGCAGACCCTGCAGGGAACCCAGGGAGCCAAGCATGCTGGGCCACTGACATGCCGGCGTCTAGGGGGAGCTTGTCAAGAGACAAAGGCCCCTCCCGCAGAAGCTCCTGCCCGGGGTCCCATCTGTCTCTGTGGGTCTGTATCTGAGAGCCACCTGTGAGCGAGGGTGATGTTGGAGCCTACAGGAATAGAAGCTGGGCAGGCGAATATTGTGGAGAGGGGGGCAAGGTGGGCCCTTCCAGGTGCTTCTGCACCTTTCTTCACTGTGACTCACCGGAATAATCTTCCATGAATAATGGCATCTTCTCCATTCTACCTTCCACATCTCATGCAAGTGTCTCTTTTGACCAAACTAACTCAGAACAATGGAGAAGA
Organism: Loris lydekkerianus; assembly: GCA_963574355.1. NCBI lineage: Eukaryota > Metazoa > Chordata > Mammalia > Primates > Lorisidae > Loris > Loris lydekkerianus. The sequence continues at coordinate 2,401 of CAUYPK010042720.1, read as the reverse complement.
GGAGATTCTGAGAAAAGAAGTTGCTAGACTTGTCCAGGTTGGCTTAATGCCACCCAGAGCATGACCCAGGCCATGCGTCAGGAGCATTCGTGTCAGTGACATGTAGGCTGAATGTGGAGCAGGGGTGGGGAGGAAGGACAGGAGACCAGCTGCTACAGTGTTGTAGGAGATACGGATGCAAACGAGGCTCCCAGAATGGGCAGGTAAGGGAGACGGAGGAGGAAGAGTTAGCCGCGTGCTGCTGAGCGTACATAACACGAATCTGTTAGTTTGTTAAAAATGCACACCTCAAGGATGGTTACTAGTCTGGAATGGAAAGCAACTTGATTTTCAGCATGTGGAGGTGCTGCCTGACTAGTGAAGAAGAATGTACAGTAAATTTCTGGAAATGAAATGCTAAGACATTAGAGACAGAGATTTGGGGTCATTCATTTAGAAATCATGGTTACTGTCAGTGTCGATTTAGAACACCCAGTAAGAAAGAGAAGTCGTGTAGTACAACCTTCTGACCTAGATAAAGGGACTGCTGAAATAACAGTGGTAGCTCAGGGCAGGTGCTAGACCTCTATGTCCAGATGGGAAGCCCCTTTAGCCTTTTCTTGGAGGAGAATCTGGCCCCTGGACTGGGTCAGGGTGTGGTCAGGTGAAGGCATAATAACTGAGAGTGGTGTGCTTGGGACATACTGCCAGGCACCTGGGGTTTATGCCTGGGAAGCGCTGGATCAGGTGGTCAATTGACCCAAACAAAACGAGAGCTTGGGTGAATCCTCAGTTTAAGTGAATAACTTATTTCTCGCTTTTAGGGTGAGAGATAGGGAAGGGGTAAGGGTATAAATGCATAAAATAAAGTGGGATTTATAAAATGTTGATACAGGTTGTTCTTTGCGGGTAAAGAAGATATCCTGGCAGCCAGGTAGAAACCATGAGCATATCCAGTTGGTGCAGTAATGGGGCGAAGGAAGGAAAGGATCACATACTTAAAATTGCTTCTTTGCTGGAGAAAGAGTTCTCAGCAGCCATGACATGAATGGTGCTCCCACCAGGTCTGTTTGCTTTATTGTCTTGTTTTTAACCAAAAAGTGTCCCTGGGTCAAGGTCTGGCTGGGCTGCTATAGACATTTCTTTCTTCCTCTGGACTGAGACTTGCACATCTCTGGTTATGCTATGCTGCAATATCATGATACAAGTAGGGAGCCAAGTCTTTGGATTTGGATAAGTACAGCTCAGGTTTATTGCTTTTTAGAGAGAAAACATGGAAAATGAGTTGATTAAAATAATAAGTGTCTGCAGTGGTTGAACATCAACCCACTTTCTATGCTTAATAAAGCATGTGCTTAATGACCCTGGGGGAGAGGAATTCTACCACCACATCACTTCTACTGCTCATGAAGAACTTGACCCATTTCTCTGCCTTCAGTCACCAGTTCAGAAGTCTACCCTTGGTTCACTGTATGTAGGTCACTAAGAAAGTGTTGAGACAGACTGTGTTGTGCTCTATTATTTCACTTCCAAGAACCACAGTTAACGTTAACAACATCCTTTCTGATTCACCTGTGCAAATTTCAATGTGGCTTCTTGGTGTTGCTGGAAGAGTTTCATTGTTCCCGTCTATACAGATACTGCATTTATTGATTTTTGTGTATCTCAAAAATTTAATAACGACACATGTAATTGTGTGGGCTTCTAGAGAAACCAGCATAGAATACTAAAGGACGTCTATATAGCAAGCAAAATTCTGAGTTTAGGGCCCTGCTGAAAACCTTGAATTCTGCATAGGTCAAGCTAATATGATGGCACGCCCGAGTATTAGGCTGCTTCTGCTTTTCAGCTCATGTTGTTATACCCTTCCATCCTGGGATCCCCCGGGATGACATCACCACCAAAACTCAAGGATGAGCTGGTGTTCATGGAAGTTGTTCCTTCCAAGACTTAGGCCCTATTATGGATGGCTGTACTGGCCTTTGATTCACAAGAGGAAGGATCAGGTTAGAAATGTCCAATAATCAAATTCTTGCATGAAATATGTCCAGCGTACATGCAATGTTCAGCTCATAGGCTGGCAAAACCTAATTCTATAGATTTTTATTTTAATGTAATTTTAAAATGTTTATTTTAATCAATGTATTTTTATTTTTTATTAAATCATAACTGTGTACATGTATGGGGTACAATGTGCTGATTTGATATACAATGTAGAATGCTTACATCAAACTGGTTAACATTACCATCACCTCACTTATCTGTTGTGGTAAGACATTTATACTCTTAATAATTTTGAAATGTACCATTACATGGTGCACAATAGGTGAATGTTTTATTTTAAATCTTACAAGTGCTAATGAAGTAGTTTTATAGTTTCAGTAAAATTTTCTCTCAAATGGTCCCTTTCAAAAACTCATGA